>JAXCGZ010009925.1:0-63153 GCA_037179515.1 Halocaridina rubra
GGAGACGGGAAGATTCGAGCTTTGGGCTCTTTCCCGTAAACACAATTAGGTAATCACAATTAGGTAATCACACACACACACACACACACACACACACACACACACACACACACACACACATACATATATATATATATATATATATATATATATATATATATATATATATATATATATATATATATATATATTCTGTAAATAAATATACACACAATATACGTACATGCTCACAACCATGCACACATATATTCATACATTTAGCACCCTTCTGAAATGCGTGCTTGAAAGAGCCTATTAACAAATTAGAGACATCCCTCGAAGCTAATGACAGAGATACGTACTCTCAACTATGAGGATAGGCTGAAGGAGTTAAACTTACCATCACTCGAAGGCAAAAGAGAGACACGGTTTGACAGAGTTGCCAGGAAGTGATAATTTGACATGGGTGACACTTGAACTAGAGGTCATAACACAAAGCTTCATGTTATGAGGAAAAGACTCTTTCCCTTGAGGACTATTAAATAATTACATATACTATATATTTACATACATACATCTATTAATTCATACATACATACATACAAACATACATACATATCAAATAACAGTAATACGTGGCAGTTTGGCTTGTAAACATGTGCAATACATTCATGAATTTTTAAGCCTAGGCATATATTTGAACAAGTGTGTGCAGGGTACAGGTGACGCCATGAGAGAGAGAGAGAGAGAGAGAGAGAGAGAGAGAGAGAGAGAGAGAGAGAGAGAGAGAGAGAGAGAGAGAGAGAGAGAGGTATAAGTAAATTATTTTCAAGGAGTACTTGATACCCTCTCAACTCAGAAGGCAATGAGAGCTTACAATAAGTAATAATAATAATAATAATAATAATAATAATAATAATAATAATAATAATAATAATAATAATAATAATAATATTAATAATAATAATAATAATAATAATAATAATAATAATAATAATAATAATAATAATAATAATAATAATAATAATAGTAATAATAATATTAAAAATAACCAACATTGAGCAACTAAGTTTACAAATAAAGTCAAGAAATATCACATCATCAATCTATTACCTCTATTGTATCCATTATTATTTCCTGTTTACTTGCAACTCGACAACTTTAAAGAAAGCTAACTGATGTTGAAGATTTAATCTATATATTACTAAGAGATTTAAATAAGTTTAATGATATTCAATGTTATCTTAAAATGGGATTCACTGAGTGAATTTGAATGGAGCAGAATAGCTAAATCAACTGTCATATAACAGAACCCAGTGTGTGATTACCTGTGTTCACGAAAAGGAGCCCAAAGCTCGTCACCATATCCCCCTCAATCTTCTAGCTTTGAGTAATGGTAAGTCTAATTCCCTCAGCCTCTCATCATAACTGAGATTGCGTATTTCTGGCACCAGTTTCGTGGTATGTCTTTGAACTTTTTCAAGCTTAGCTACGTGCTTTTTCAAATGCGGATTCCAAAAGGGGGCTGCATATTCAAGTATTGGCCTCACATAGGTTACATAAATATTTCTGAACATTTCCTTGTCCATGTGCCTGAAGGCTACCCTTACATTTGCTAAGAAAGCATATGCTGCCCTTATTATGCCATTTATATGCATTTCTGGAGACAAATCTGCCAGTATGTGTACTCCTAGATCTCTCTCATTCTCTGTCTCTTGAAGTTGTACTCCTGCCACCGAGTAGTCAAGCTTGGGCCTTCTTGCACTTGTACCCATTCTCATTACCTTACATTTTGAAGTATTGAATTTCATTAGCCACTTTTCTGACCACTCATGCAGACTATTCAGATATTCCTGAAGTTCTCTACCATTGTTCTCGTGTCTTACTTTCTTTACAATCTTTGCATCATCTGCAAACATATTCATGAATGAATTTACAGACTCTGGTAGGTCATTTACATATACAAGGAACAAAAGTGGAACTCCACTACTAACTCTTCTCCATTCAGACACTGATTGTCTTACTCTAACCCTCTGTTCCCTTTGTTCTAAGTAGGTGTTTATCCATTCCAAAACATTTCCACCTATTCTAGCCATTGCTTGCAGCTTCTTAATAACTCTCCAATATGGGACAGTGTCAAATGTTTTCTGGAAATCTAGGAATATGCAATCTAACCAGCCCTCTTTTTCCTGTAAGATTCGGCTTACCTCATCATAAAATTCTAATAAGTTTGTCACTGTTGATCTACCTTCTCTGAAATCATGTTATCTCACTGACAAAAGAGTTGAAGGATTCCAAGTGAAGAGAGATATGTTTCCTTAGTAGTTTCTCCATAACTTTGCAAACTACGCTGGTCAGGGAGACTGGTCTATAGTTTAGAGCCGTATCCCTCCTTCCCTTTTTGAAGACAGGTATCACGTTCGCTTGTTTCCAGCATCTTGGAATCTTCCCTGACTGCAGTGACTTTTTAAATATGATACTTAGTGCCACTGATATTGAGTTTGCGCATTTTTTAACTACATGAGGGGATATATCATCAGGACCTGTAGCTCTATGGACATTCAACTCCATCAGCGCTTTGCATACCTCTGTGGCTGAAAGGATGATGTTGTCTAATACCGGCCCTTGAGCTTCTATCTCTGCAATCTGAGGGGGTGGGGTATTTTCTATTGTAAATACCGACTGAAACTCCTAGTTCAGTTCTTTGTAGATCTCTTCATGCGTCTCAGTGATGCTTCCATCTGCTCTCTTAAGCCTTAAAACCCGTTCTTTTACCTTCAGTGTTCCCCTGATAAAGCTGTGGAAAAGCTTGGGATTTTCTTTAGCTTTCCTGGTGATGTCCCTCTCATAGTCTCTCTCTGCCTCTCTTCTTTTACTTAGGTAATCATTTCTTGCTCTTTTGTAGGTTTGCCAGGCATTTATGTTTTTTCTCCTCCTATATCTTTTCCTGCATTTGTCTCTCCACTCCTTAGCTCTTTTACACTCATTTTCAAACCAATTTTCTCTGGCATATACTACACCTACTTTGGTGACAGGATGCAGCAATCTACTATTTTCACAGATTTCTCACAAAAGATGTTGAACATTTATGTACAGATATGTTGTAAAATAAAGTCCTCCAGTCAATAACTGCAAAATGTTCATTCATTTTGATGTAATCTCCTTTCGTATAGTTCTTCCTCATGTCCTCAGTGCCTCTACTCTCAGGCAGAACATCTTCAATGATATACTCCATCAACAACACACAGTGGTCACGCTTTCCAATTGGTGGTTCATACTCAATTTTTTCAATATCCAACACGTTATCTGTGAATACTAGATCAAGTAGTGATGGTTCATCCCCACCCCTGGCCCTCGTTGGTTCCAGTACATGTTGGTGTAGGAAATTTCCTTGTACGCAATCTAGGAATCTTGCCCCGAATGAGTCCTCACCACTGTGTGGGTCAAGATTTATCCAATCTATCTCTTTATGATTAAAATCTCCCATAATCAAAATCCTACATTTTTTTTCCCGTGCCATGTTAACAAGTGAGTGTATGACTTCAGTAGTACCTATATGACTTACCTCATAAACTTCTATCCTATGTTGGTCCCTTGGTGGGTTATATACAACAATTATTATAATGCTCTCTGACCCAGTATTTATGCGAGCAACAAGAAATTTCTTGAACTCACTTTCTATAGCCAAGTTTATTTCTCCAACCTGAATCTTTTCACTTATGAACAGCGCTATCCCTCCACCAATCCTCTCAGATCTTTCAACCCTTAATATACTGAAGCCCTTATGAAAAACTGTGACACTGTTTATGTCCTCACTCAACTTAGTTTCTGTAACTGCTACTATATCTGCCTTACTGTTGTGAATCCAATCTTTTAATACTACTGCCTTACCAGCTAATCCATCAGCATTCGTGTATAACAATCTTAATGAGGCCCCGTCCCCTGATCTTCTGTTATTATCCTCTTTATCTACCCTTTGTCTGGAAGAACTCTGAAATGAAATTTTTTTTTCTCCTCTTCATTTCTTTCCTCATTTAACCTTCTAGCCTCTTGCAACAAGTTTTTGTTCCTTTCCATATCTTCCTGTGTTCTTTATCATCTAATGAACACTTCTTAAAATTCTAGAATATCTTTTAGACTTTTTTTCCTCATCAATATTTCTCTACATGTGTCCCTTCTCGCAAAGGTTACTTTTGTTAGTCTCTGCTTTCCCTCCCTAGAATATTTACCTAGTTTGTGAATGTTTACAATATCCTCAGGAACACAAACTACTCCAAGTTCTCTTATCAGGTCTACAACCTTAGCTTTTTTTTCTTCAAGTCTCCCCTGCCATGTTGGCTCCTGGGATGCACTTATGCCTGAGATTACCACTGTCTTCTATTTATCAAGTGCCTGTTTAATCAGTGGATTTGCCCTTTCCATCACAATATCTTCCATTTTTTTTTTAATTACTGTTTCTTTACAGTCAAATGTTTGTATGTTTTCCAGTGTCACCACCTTCACAGCCTCTTTTTCTGCCACATTCCCCTTTACTGCATCAGCAAAGGAAGTTTTCATGGCATCATGTTCTGTATTCAGCTCCTGAAACTCTTTTCTAAACTGTTCAATGTTTTCCTTAATCTGGACATTCCAAGCTGCAATCTCGTCTCTCTCAAAATAGAACAGTGAACTAACATTTACTTCATTTAGGTTGTCATTCAGCTGTTTGTTATCATCTTCTTGTTTAGAAATTCTGGTTTCTAGTTCACTCTTTTCCCCTTCAAGCTTCTTTATTCGTTTTTCTAGTTCTTTTCTCTCCTCCCCTTGTGCTTTATTTGCTTTCTCCAAACTTCTTATTTCCTCTCTGAGTATTTAATTCTCTCATTTCTCTATCCATAATCCGAATTTTATCATCAAGGTTTATAACCATTGTCTCTAATTTCTTGATTTTCTGTTTTAATCTCCTAACAGCTACTCCTCCTCCTGCTACATCCCATGGAGATCCTCTACAATCCCTCCCCGACCATTGGATGGGGGGGGGTTGAGACAGAGATGGCCTCATTTTCATGTTTTCCCTTAAAGAAAAAAAAAGCTATTTAAGTATATATATATATTTATATATATATATATATATATATATATATATATATATATATATATATATATATATATATATATATATATATATATATATATATATATATATATATATATATATATATATATATATATATATATATATATATATATATATATATATAAACTCCCTCAGCCATTAGTCATAACTGAGGTCAAGTTTCTATACCAGCTTTGTAGCACGTGACTGAAGTTTCTCAAACTTATTTATATGGTTTTTCAAGTACCCTGAAGTTCTGCTCCCGCTACTAACTACCCAAGCTTGAGCCTTCTTGCACTCTCGCCCATTTTCTTTACTTTATTTTATAAAATATTGAATCTCATTGGCCACTTGTCTGATCATTCATGCAGACTACTTAGATGTCTCTAAAGTTCTCTCCTTTACTCTCTTCACAATTTTTGTATCATCTGCAAACATATTTAAAAATGCATTCAGAGACTCCGACAGGTCATTCACATATAGGAAACAGAAGTGGCCCTACAACTGATCCTTGTAGAACACCACTGCTAACCTTTCTATAGTCAGACACTTGATGTCTTACTCTGACCCTGTGCTCCTTTCCTTCTATATAAGCTTTTATCCTCTCCAAGACATTTCACCCTAATCTTTCCAGTATGTGTAGCTTCTTAATAAGTGTCCAATGCATTACTGAATTAAATGCCTTCTGAAAAATTGAGAAAATGCAATCTGCCCAGGCCTCCCTTTCTTGTAAGATATGGCCCCCTCATCATTAAGTTCCTGTAAATTTGTCAGCGTAGATTTGCCTTCTCTGGAACCATTTTGTCCCACTGACAAAAAGCTGAAGGGCTCAAAGTGAAGAGAATACACACACAGACACACACACACACACAAACACACAGGCAGTTTCTACATAACTCGACTAACTTTGCTGGTCAAGGAAGCAGGCCTATGGTTTAAGAACCATGTTCGCCTATTTCCTACATCTTGTAATCTCAGCTTCCAGCAACTTCTCAAAAATGATGAATAGTGCTACTGAGTGTCTGTGTATACACATAAAATAGTGAGACTAATACTGCATAAATGGAAACACTGAATATTACCATAATAAAAACTCAATAGAGAATCATACTTACATACAAACAAGGCTGAGCCTCGATCGTCTGAAAAATAAAGAACATTTTCTTTACTTTATTTTATAAAATATTGAATCTCATTGGCCACTTGTCTGATCATTCATGCAGACTACTTAGATGTCTCTAAAGTTCTCTCCTTTACTCTCTTCACAATTTTTGCATCATCTGCAAACATATTTAAAAATGCATTCAGAGACTCCGACAGGTCATTCACATATAGGAAACAGAAGTGGCCCTACAACTGATCCTTGTAGAACACCACTGCTAACCTTTCTATAGTCAGACACTGGATGTCTTACTCTGACCCTGTGCTCCTTTCCTTCTATATAAGCTTTTATCCTCTCCAAGACATTTCACCCTAATCTTTCCAGTATGTGTAGCTTCTTAATAAGTGTCCAATGCATTACTGAATTAAATGCCTTCTGAAAAATTGAGAAAATGCAATCTGCCCAGGCCTCCCTTTCTTGTAAGATATGGCCCCCTCATCATTAAGTTCCTGTAAATTTGTCAGCGTAGATTTGCCTTCTCTGGAACCATTTTGTCCCACTGACAAAAAGCTGAAGGGCTCAAAGTGAAGAGAATACACACACAGACACACACACACAAACACACAGGCAGTTTCTACATAACTCGACTAACTTTGCTGGTCAAGGAAGCAGGCCTATGGTTTAAGAACCATGTTCGCCTGTTTCCTACATCTTGTAATCTCAGCTTCCAGCAACTTCTCAAAAATTATGAATAGTGCTACTGAGTGTCTGTGTATACACATAAAATAGTGAGACTAATACTGCATAAATGGAAACACTGAATACTACCATAATAAAAACTCAATAGAGAATCATACTTACATACAAACAAGGCTGAGCCTCGATCGTCTGAAAAATAAAGAACATTTTCTTTACTTTATTTTATAAAATATTGAATCTCATTGGCCACTTGTCTGATCATTCATGCAGACTACTTAGATGTCTCTAAAGTTCTCTCCTTTACTCTCTTCACAATTTTTGCATCATCTGCAAACATATTTAAAAATGCATTCAGAGACTCCGACAGGTCATTCACATATAGGAAACAGAAGTGGCCCTACAACTGATCCTTGTAGAACACCACTGCTAACCTTTCTATAGTCAGACACTGGATGTCTTACTCTGACCCTGTGCTCCTTTCCTTCTATATAAGCTTTTATCCTCTCCAAGACATTTCACCCTAATCTTTCCAGTATGTGTAGCTTCTTAATAAGTGTCCAATGCATTACTGAATTAAATGCCTTCTGAAAAATTGAGAAAATGCAATCTGCCCAGGCCTCCCTTTCTTGTAAGATATGGCCCCCTCATCATTAAGTTCCTGTAAATTTGTCAGCGTAGATTTGCCTTCTCTGGAACCATTTTGTCCCACTGACAAAAAGCTGAAGGGCTCAAAGTGAAGAGAATACACACACAGACACACACACACACACAAACACACAGGCAGTTTCTACATAACTCGACTAACTTTGCTGGTCAAGGAAGCAGGCCTATGGTTTAAGAACCATGTTCGCCTATTTCCTACATCTTGTAATCTCAGCTTCCAGCAACTTCTCAAAAATGATGAATAGTGCTACTGAGTGTCTGTGTATACACATAAAATAGTGAGACTAATACTGCATAAATGGAAACACTGAATATTACCATAATAAAAACTCAATAGAGAATCATACTTACATACAAACAAGGCTGAGCCTCGATCGTCTGAAAAATAAAGAACATTTTCTTTACTTTATTTTATAAAATATTGAATCTCATTGGCCACTTGTCTGATCATTCATGCAGACTACTTAGATGTCTCTAAAGTTCTCTCCTTTACTCTCTTCACAATTTTTGCATCATCTGCAAACATATTTAAAAATGCATTCAGAGACTCCGACAGGTCATTCACATATAGGAAACAGAAGTGGCCCTACAACTGATCCTTGTAGAACACCACTGCTAACCTTTCTATAGTCAGACACTTGATGTCTTACTCTGACCCTGTGCTCCTTTCCTTCTATATAAGCTTTTATCCTCTCCAAGACATTTCACCCTAATCTTTCCAGTATGTGTAGCTTCTTAATAAGTGTCCAATGCATTACTGAATTAAATGCCTTCTGAAAAATTGAGAAAATGCAATCTGCCCAGGCCTCCCTTTCTTGTAAGATATGGCCCCCTCATCATTAAGTTCCTGTAAATTTGTCAGCGTAGATTTGCCTTCTCTGGAACCATTTTGTCCCACTGACAAAAAGCTGAAGGGCTCAAAGTGAAGAGAATACACACACAGACACACACACACAAACACACAGGCAGTTTCTACATAACTCGACTAACTTTGCTGGTCAAGGAAGCAGGCCTATGGCTTAAGAACCATGTTCGCCTGTTTCCTACATCTTGTAATCTCAGCTTCCAGCAACTTCTCAAAAATGATGAATAGTGCTACTGAGTGTCTGTGTATACACATAAAATAGTGAGACTAATACTGCATAAATGGAAACACTGAATATTACCATAATAAAAACTCAATAGAGAATCATACTTACATACAAACAAGGCTGAGCCTCGATCGTCTGAAAAATAAAGAACATTTTCTTTACTTTATTTTATAAAATATTGAATCTCATTGGCCACTTGTCTGATCATTCATGCAGACTACTTAGATGTCTCTAAAGTTCTCTCCTTTACTCTCTTCACAATTTTTGCATCATCTGCAAACATATTTAAAAATGCATTCAGAGACTCCGACAGGTCATTCACATATAGGAAACAGAAGTGGCCCTACAACTGATCCTTGTAGAACACCACTGCTAACCTTTCTATAGTCAGACACTGGATGTCTTACTCTGACCCTGTGCTCCTTTCCTTCTATATAAGCTTTTATCCTCTCCAAGACATTTCACCCTAATCTTTCCAGTATGTGTAGCTTCTTAATATGTGTCCAATGCATTACTGAATTAAATGCCTTCTGAAAAATTGAGAAAATGCAATCTGCCCAGGCCTCCCTTTCTTGTAAGATATGGCCCCCTCATCATTAAGTTCCTGTAAATTTGTCAGCGTAGATTTGCCTTCTCTGGAACCATTTTGTCCCACTGACAAAAAGCTGAAGGGCTCAAAGTGAAGAGAATACACACACAGACACACACACACACACAAACACACAGGCAGTTTCTACATAACTCGACTAACTTTGCTGGTCAAGGAAGCAGGCCTATGGTTTAAGAACCATGTTCGCCTGTTTCCTACATCTTGTAATCTCAGCTTCCAGCAACTTCTCAAAAATTATGAATAGTGCTACTGAGTGTCTGTGTATACACATAAAATAGTGAGACTAATACTGCATAAATGGAAACACTGAATACTACCATAATAAAAACTCAATAGAGAATCATACTTACATACAAACAAGGCTGAGCCTCGATCGTCTGAAAAATAAAGAACATTTTCTTTACTTTATTTTATAAAATATTGAATCTCATTGGCCACTTGTCTGATCATTCATGCAGACTACTTAGATGTCTCTAAAGTTCTCTCCTTTACTCTCTTCACAATTTTTGCATCATCTGCAAACATATTTAAAAATGCATTCAGAGACTCCGACAGGTCATTCACATATAGGAAACAGAAGTGGCCCTACAACTGATCCTTGTAGAACACCACTGCTAACCTTTCTATAGTCAGACACTGGATGTCTTACTCTGACCCTGTGCTCCTTTCCTTCTATATAAGCTTTTATCCTCTCCAAGACATTTCACCCTAATCTTTCCAGTATGTGTAGCTTCTTAATAAGTGTCCAATGCATTACTGAATTAAATGCCTTCTGAAAAATTGAGAAAATGCAATCTGCCCAGGCCTCCCTTTCTTGTAAGATATGGCCCCCTCATCATTAAGTTCCTGTAAATTTGTCAGCGTAGATTTGCCTTCTCTGGAACCATTTTGTCCCACTGACAAAAAGCTGAAGGGCTCAAAGTGAAGAGAATACACACACAGACACACACACACACAAACACACAGGCAGTTTCTACATAACTCGACTAACTTTGCTGGTCAAGGAAGCAGGCCTATGGTTTAAGAACCATGTTCGCCTATTTCCTACATCTTGTAATCTCAGCTTCCAGCAACTTCTCAAAAATGATGAATAGTGCTACTGAGTGTCTGTGTATACACATAAAATAGTGAGACTAATACTGCATAAATGGAAACACTGAATATTACCATAATAAAAACTCAATAGAGAATCATACTTACATACAAACAAGGCTGAGCCTCGATCGTCTGAAAAATAAAGAACATTTTCTTTACTTTATTTTATAAAATATTGAATCTCATTGGCCACTTGTCTGATCATTCATGCAGACTACTTAGATGTCTCTAAAGTTCTCTCCTTTACTCTCTTCACAATTTTTGCATCATCTGCAAACATATTTAAAAATGCATTCAGAGACTCCGACAGGTCATTCACATATAGGAAACAGAAGTGGCCCTACAACTGATCCTTGTAGAACACCACTGCTAACCTTTCTATAGTCAGACACTGGATGTCTTACTCTGACCCTGTGCTCCTTTCCTTCTATATAAGCTTTTATCCTCTCCAAGACATTTCACCCTAATCTTTCCAGTATGTGTAGCTTCTTAATAAGTGTCCAATGCATTACTGAATTAAATGCCTTCTGAAAAATTGAGAAAATGCAATCTGCCCAGGCCTCCCTTTCTTGTAAGATATGGCCCCCTCATCATTAAGTTCCTGTAAATTTGTCAGCGTAGATTTGCCTTCTCTGGAACCATTTTGTCCCACTGACAAAAAGCTGAAGGGCTCAAAGTGAAGAGAATACACACACAGACACACACACACACAAACACACAGGCAGTTTCTACATAACTCGACTAACTTTGCTGGTCAAGGAAGCAGGCCTATGGTTTAAGAACCATGTTCGCCTGTTTCCTACATCTTGTAATCTCAGCTTCCAGCAACTTCTCAAAAATGATGAATAGTGCTACTGAGTGTCTGTGTATACACATAAAATAGTGAGACTAATACTGCATAAATGGAAACACTGAATACTACCATAATAAAAACTCAATAGAGAATCATACTTACATACAAACAAGGCTGAGCCTCGATCGTCTGAAAAATAAAGAACATTTTCTTTACTTTATTTTATAAAATATTGAATCTCATTGGCCACTTGTCTGATCATTCATGCAGACTACTTAGATGTCTCTAAAGTTCTCTCCTTTACTCTCTTCACAATTTTTGCATCATCTGCAAACATATTTAAAAATGCATTCAGAGACTCCGACAGGTCATTCACATATAGGAAACAGAAGTGGCCCTACAACTGATCCTTGTAGAACACCACTGCTAACCTTTCTATAGTCAGACACTGGATGTCTTACTCTGACCCTGTGCTCCTTTCCTTCTATATAAGCTTTTATCCTCTCCAAGACATTTCACCCTAATCTTTCCAGTATGTGTAGCTTCTTAATAAGTGTCCAATGCATTACTGAATTAAATGCCTTCTGAAAAATTGAGAAAATGCAATCTGCCCAGGCCTCCCTTTCTTGTAAGATATGGCCCCCTCATCATTAAGTTCCTGTAAATTTGTCAGCGTAGATTTGCCTTCTCTGGAACCATTTTGTCCCACTGACAAAAAGCTGAAGGGCTCAAAGTGAAGAGAATACACACACAGACACACACACACACAAACACACAGGCAGTTTCTACATAACTCGACTAACTTTGCTGGTCAAGGAAGCAGGCCTATGGTTTAAGAACCATGTTCGCCTGTTTCCTACATCTTGTAATCTCAGCTTCCAGCAACTTCTCAAAAATGATGAATAGTGCTACTGAGTGTCTGTGTATACACATAAAATAGTGAGACTAATACTGCATAAATGGAAACACTGAATACTACCATAATAAAAACTCAATAGAGAATCATACTTACATACAAACAAGGCTGAGCCTCGATCGTCTGAAAAATAAAGAACATTTTCTTTACTTTATTTTATAAAATATTGAATCTCATTGGCCACTTGTCTGATCATTCATGCAGACTACTTAGATGTCTCTAAAGTTCTCTCCTTTACTCTCTTCACAATTTTTGCATCATCTGCAAACATATTTAAAAATGCATTCAGAGACTCCGACAGGTCATTCACATATAGGAAACAGAAGTGGCCCTACAACTGATCCTTGTAGAACACCACTGCTAACCTTTCTATAGTCAGACACTGGATGTCTTACTCTGACCCTGTGCTCCTTTCCTTCTATATAAGCTTTTATCCTCTCCAAGACATTTCACCCTAATCTTTCCAGTATGTGTAGCTTCTTAATAAGTGTCCAATGCATTACTGAATTAAATGCCTTCTGAAAAATTGAGAAAATGCAATCTGCCCAGGCCTCCCTTTCTTGTAAGATATGGCCCCCTCATCATTAAGTTCCTGTAAATTTGTCAGCGTAGATTTGCCTTCTCTGGAACCATTTTGTCCCACTGACAAAAAGCTGAAGGGCTCAAAGTGAAGAGAATACACACACAGACACACACACACACAAACACACAGGCAGTTTCTACATAACTCGACTAACTTTGCTGGTCAAGGAAGCAGGCCTATGGTTTAAGAACCATGTTCGCCTGTTTCCTACATCTTGTAATCTCAGCTTCCAGCAACTTCTCAAAAATGATGAATAGTGCTACTGAGTGTCTGTGTATACACATAAAATAGTGAGACTAATACTGCATAAATGGAAACACTGAATACTACCATAATAAAAACTCAATAGAGAATCATACTTACATACAAACAAGGCTGAGCCTCGATCGTCTGAAAAATAAAGAACATTTTCTTTACTTTATTTTATAAAATATTGAATCTCATTGGCCACTTGTCTGATCATTCATGCAGACTACTTAGATGTCTCTAAAGTTCTCTCCTTTACTCTCTTCACAATTTTTGCATCATCTGCAAACATATTTAAAAATGCATTCAGAGACTCCGACAGGTCATTCACATATAGGAAACAGAAGTGGCCCTACAACTGATCCTTGTAGAACACCACTGCTAACCTTTCTATAGTCAGACACTGGATGTCTTACTCTGACCCTGTGCTCCTTTCCTTCTATATAAGCTTTTATCCTCTCCAAGACATTTCACCCTAATCTTTCCAGTATGTGTAGCTTCTTAATAAGTGTCCAATGCATTACTGAATTAAATGCCTTCTGAAAAATTGAGAAAATGCAATCTGCCCAGGCCTCCCTTTCTTGTAAGATATGGCCCCCTCATCATTAAGTTCCTGTAAATTTGTCAGCGTAGATTTGCCTTCTCTGGAACCATTTTGTCCCACTGACAAAAAGCTGAAGGGCTCAAAGTGAAGAGAATACACACACAGACACACACACACACAAACACACAGGCAGTTTCTACATAACTCGACTAACTTTGCTGGTCAAGGAAGCAGGCCTATGGTTTAAGAACCATGTTCGCCTGTTTCCTACATCTTGTAATCTCAGCTTCCAGCAACTTCTCAAAAATGATGAATAGTGCTACTGAGTGTCTGTGTATACACATAAAATAGTGAGACTAATACTGCATAAATGGAAACACTGAATACTACCATAATAAAAACTCAATAGAGAATCATACTTACATACAAACAAGGCTGAGCCTCGATCGTCTGAAAAATAAAGAACATTTTCTTTACTTTATTTTATAAAATATTGAATCTCATTGGCCACTTGTCTGATCATTCATGCAGACTACTTAGATGTCTCTAAAGTTCTCTCCTTTACTCTCTTCACAATTTTTGCATCATCTGCAAACATATTTAAAAATGCATTCAGAGACTCCGACAGGTCATTCACATATAGGAAACAGAAGTGGCCCTACAACTGATCCTTGTAGAACCCCACTGCTAACCTTTCTATAGTCAGACACTGGATGTCTTACTCTGACCCTGTGCTCCTTTCCTTCTATATAAGCTTTTATCCTCTCCAAGACATTTCACCCTAATCTTTTCAGTATGTGTAGCTTCTTAATAAGTGTCCAATGCATTACTGAATTAAATGCCTTCTGAAAAATTGAGAAAATGCAATCTGCCCAGGCCTCCCTTTCTTGTAAGATATGGCCCCCTCATCATTAAGTTCCTGTAAATTTGTCAGCGTAGATTTGCCTTCTCTGGAACCATTTTGTCCCACTGACAAAAAGCTGAAGGGCTCAAAGTGAAGAGAATACACACACAGACACACACACACAAACACACAGGCAGTTTCTACATAACTCGACTAACTTTGCTGGTCAAGGAAGCAGGCCTATGGTTTAAGAACCATGTTCTTAAACCATAGGCCTGCTATGTTTCCTACATCTTGTAATCTCAGCTTCCAGCAACTTCTCAAAAATGATGAATAGTGCTACTGAGTGTCTGTGTATACACATAAAATAGTGAGACTAATACTGCATAAATGGAAACACTGAATATTACCATAATAAAAACTCAATAGAGAATCATACTTACATACAAACAAGGCTGAGCCTCGATCGTCTGAAAAATAAAGAACAAAGGAGTAAAAATTTGTGTATGTATACATACATACAAACAAACATATATATCTCAATATTTTATACAATGCGGAAAGCTATCCAAATCTCAGAGTTCTCCAGAGAGACACGTGTATTACAAATGATAGTTGGCAGTGGCTCGAATATCAAGACACTCTTTCAGTGCCAGAGGTCTTGAGTTGACAGGTCAACTCTCATCACCATCAAGAACAAGACAGGGATAGTAGTGTTGTTTATTGCTACCAAGTTTATATTCATGATTCTATCAACTAATATAAAAATATATATGTACTTATTTTCCATAAGGTCTGATAACAATTATCCCTTAGTTACTTAGACAATGTAAAATATCTCCAGCTTCAAATATATTATACATTGTAAACCATATATGTAAGAATATCCCCACTCTCTTGTTCTCCCTTCCACTATCCCCCACAGCTCCTTAGACAATCAATAGACCCCGAAGTCTTCTAGTCCCTGAAGAGCTCCAATAGCCCCTAAAATTTACCCTCAGTCCAGAAGAAACCCTCACAGCCCCAGAAGAAACCCCACAGCCATAGTGATAAACCCACAACCTCTAGGATTCTCTCAAGGACTTTTCCATCCCCCATGGCTTCCTTAGTCTTCGAGGTCTCTCTCATTCCCAGAGGTATTCACCTGCTCCCAATGTCTCCATTACCTCTGAGGCCCCCCCTCAATCACAGATGAGAAACCCAGAGCTCTTTCACTCTTCACTATTTTAACATTTGTGGGCTGAACTCTAAATTTTCGACTGTGGAACAGCACTTGGGTACTTTCCTCCCTACCCTCCTACTCCTATCTGAAACCCAGCTGTCTATACATGCTTCCACTGACCCATTTCAAATCTCTCACTATAATCTGTACACTCGTTTTCGTTCCAAAGGTGGGGTCTATGCCTACTGCAACATTAACACTCCAATTGCGAGGCTCATGGACCTAGAATCTCCTGACTTTGATGTTCTCTGGCATAAAATCTATCTCTTCACTACCACTATTTTCCTTTGCTTCTGCTACTCTTCTCCAAACACCACCGAGTTTGTGTCTTTCTTTGAATATCTGTCCTCGTGCCATGAGTCCTTGCTATCTTCTCACCCAAATGCCAAAGTTCTCTATATTGGAGACTTCAATGTACTCCACCGTGAGTGGCTTCATTTTTCTCACACTGATGTGGGAGGAAGTGAGGCCCTTGCTTTCTCTATTACTCACAATCTGGAGCAAATTATCAAACATCCTACTCATGTTCCTGATCGTCACGAACATGCAGCAAACACTCTATTTTTTACTTCTAACCATTCAAACTACTCTTGTTCTGTGCTTTCCTCTCATGGTAAATCTGACCACTCTATGATCCCAATCTCTTCCATTTTCACTCCCCCTCCACCAATCCCTCCTACTCAGTGCTGCCTTTGGCACTTTGAGCATACCCAACATGAAAATTTGCATTACTTCCCCTTTGACTTCCCTTGGGATGACTACTGCTTTCGGTCCCGCAACCCTGATCAGGAAGCTCTAAAAGTTGCTGAGATTATGTCCGCGGGAATGGAGGCATACATCTCCTCTTCTACAAAAACTTTCTCTCCCCCTAAACCTTGGTTTGACCATGGCTATCCAGGCCAGGAATCGGGAACACCGATATTACCAAGCCTCTCCTTCCAATTTAACTCGGTCTGCTTTTATTGTAGCTAGGAATCGCTGTACTGCTCAGATTCGAAGGTATAAGGCTTCCTTTATAAGAAGGAAAGCTGATGACCTTAACTCCTCTCCCACTGATAAATGCTCCTGGTCCTTAGCCAAAAACCTCTCCGAAAACTTCTGTAACTCAAGCTTTTCCCTTCTCATCGTTCTGATGGTTCTATAGCTTGCTCTCCCACTGACAAAGCCACTCTCTTTGGCTCTCATTTTTCTGCCAACTCTTCTATACTATAAACGATTCCAGCTCACTTGTTCCTCAATACTTACCCCTCTCTAACCCTATGCCCTCCCTTATCCTTTTTTCATGCAAAGTTCATAAGGTTCTTCGCTTGCTAAAGACGAACAAGGCATCTGGTCCCGATGGTATCCCTGTAAGGTTCCTTAAGGAGTTTGCAGATGAACTGGCTCCAGTGCTTTGCCATCTTTTGTGCCTCATTCTGTCAACCAGTATCTATCCTTCATCTTGGAAGCATGCTCTAGTTCAACCTGCTACTAAGAAGGGTGACAGCTCTATTCCTTCAAACTACCGACCTATTGCCCTAACCTCCTCTATTGCTAAAGTTTTCGAAACTTTCCTCAATGCTCACTTCTTGAAACACCTTGAATCTAACTCACTTGTCTCCGATCACCAGTATGGCTTCCACAAGGCAAGAGCCACTGGTGATCTCCTGTCCTATCTTACTCATGTATGGTCATCTTCTCTGAGGACCTATGGAGAATTCTTTGATGTTGCCCTTTATATCTCTAAGGCTTTTGACAGGGTCTGGCACAAGACTCTGTTGGCCAAACTCCTTACCCATGGCTTTACCCCTTCTTTCTGTTCTCTGATTTCCAGTTTTATTACTGACCATTTTATATCTGTATTTGTTGATGGTGCTACATCTAGCCCTTTCTCTGTTACCATTGGTGTTCCACAGGGCTCTGATCTTTCACCTACTTTGTTCCTTCTCTTCATCAATGATCTTCTACAATCCCCATCCTCCTCACTTCTCCATGCCTTTGTTGATGATGCTACCCTTCACTTTTCCTCTGCCATTTCTTCTCAACCTTCATCTGCTACTCATAATCAGTCTCGTATCACTCTTTCTTCTACTCTCAACTCCGATATGCAGAGAGTATCTGAATGGGGCACTCAAAATTTAATTAAATTCAATGCCTCCAAGACACAGTTTCTGGCTGTCTCTTTATCTTCTTCTCCTCCTGATAACCGTATTGTCTTCAAAATTAACGAAATTTGCCCTCTTAATTCTGTCAACATATTAGGAATCCATATAGCCTCTAACTTGTCTTGGAGGAATCACATAATCCAAATTTCTAAATATTCATCTAAAAAATTTGGGGTTTTGTTTCGTTTTCGTCATTACTTTTCCTCTTTACAGTTACTTAAAAGCTATAATGGTCTTATCCATCCCTGCTTAGAATACTGCTCACACATCTGGAGCGCTTCTTCTTATACTTATCTTCTTGATAGAATTGAGTCTAAGGCAGTCAGACTCATTAATTATCCTTCTCTTACTTCTAACGTGGATTCTCACTCTCTTCGCCGTAAGGTATCTTCCCTTTCTCTTTTCTATCGCTACTACTTCCATCGCTGCTCTGAGGAGTTGGCGAGTTGCATCCCTCCTCCACTGCCGAGGCCGCGTAACACTCGCCAAGCGGCCTCATCTCACAGGTACTGTGTGAAGATTTGTAGCTCGCGGATTGGTCGGTGCAGCGACTGCTTCTTCCTATCTACCTCCAGACTCCGGAACTCTCTTCCTCCTTCTGTCTTTCCTAAATCCTATGACCTATCATCCTTCAAAAAGCAGATCTATCGTCATCTCAGGGCCTAGTCCTCCATATCTCTGGGTCCTCTGTACTCTGACTGTTTTTTCTGTCTGTCGTTTTCCTTTGTGTGACATTACCTCATCTCTGCCTTGCCCTTAACCTTTTTCTTTTCCTTCGTCTTGGTATTTTCTGGTGCCCGGGCCTTTATTGATGAGGGTAGTTTTGCCTGTCCCGGTGTCACACTCATAAAAAAAAATCCCTTACACCTGTCCTGTGACCCCCTAAAAACACCGAGGCTTTATCTAGCCCCCGAGGTCTGTCTCTGTGCCTCCGAGATCACCCCTAATCCTCCGAGGTCTCTTCATTCTAGCATGTGTTCATATTAACTAATTACACATGAATTTCAATGAAGCAATTAATATTAAATTATAAATTGATATACACCTGTCAAAGTAAATTTATATATATCGATATTCTAAAATACTTCATGTTAAGAAAAAAGATGTTTTTCTCCTCTGTGTATGTATATATATATATATAAATATATATATATATATATATATATATATATATATATATATATATATATATAATATATATATATATATATATATATATATATATATATATATATATATATATATATATATATATATATATATATATATATATATATATATATATATATATATATATATATATATATATATATATATATAGTGTGTGTGTGTGTGTGTGTGTGTGTGTGTGTGTGTGATTACCTAATTGTGATTACCTAATTGTGTTTACGGGAAAGAGCCCAAAGCTCGTATCTTCCCGTCTCCTCATCGGTTCCATTTTAGACTTAGTGATACTTATCGTACCTGTCCTTAAAACTATGGATTGAGATAGCATTAACTACCTCCTCGCTTAGCGAATTCCAATTATCAACTACTCTTACACTGAAAAAGTATTTCCTTACATCCTGCAAACAAGTTTTCTTACCAAGCTTCAAACTATGACCTCTAGTTCTAGAGCCAGCCATATCGAAATATCGATCCCTATCCACTCTATCATAACCATGAAGGAATTTAAAGACTGTCACCATATCCCCCCTTACTCTTCTAGCTTCGAGTGATGGCAAGTCTAATTCCCTCAGCCTCTCTTCATAACTGAGATTGCGTATTTCTGGCACCAGTTTCGTGGCATGTCTTTGAACTTTTTCAAGCTTAGCTATGTGCTTTTTCAAGTGCGGATTCCAAAAGGGGGCTGCATATTCGAGTTTTGGCCTCACATAGGTTACATAAATATTTCTGAACATTTCCTTGTCCATGTGCCTGAAGGCTACCCTTACATTTGATAAGAATGCATATGCTGCCCTTACTACGCCATTTATATGTATTTCTGGAGACAAATCTGCCAGTATGTTTACTCCTAGATCTCTCTCATTTTCTGTCTCTTGAAGCTGTACTCTAGCCACCGAGTAGTCAAGCTTGGGCCTTCTTGCACTTGTACCCATTCTCATTACCTTACATTTTGAGGTATTGAATTTCATTAGCCACTTTTCTGACCACTCATGCAGATTATTTAGATCCTCCTGAAGTTCTCTACCATTGTTCTCGTTTTTTACTTTCTTCACAATCTTTGCATCATCTGCAAACATATTCATGAATGAATTTACAGACTCTGGTAGGTCATTTACATATACAAGGAACAAAAGTGGCCCTAAAACTGAACCCTGTGGAACTCCACTACTAACTCTTCTCCATTCAGACACTGAGTGTCTTACTCTAACCCTCTGTTCCCTTCCTTCTAAGTAAGTTTTTATCCATTCCAAAACATTTCCACCTATTCTAGCCATTGATTGCAGCTTCCTAATAAGTCTCCCATGTGGAACAGTGTCAAACGCTTTCTGGAAGTCTAGGAATATGCAATCTGCCCAGCCCTCTCTTTCCTGTAAGATTTGGCTTACCTCATCATAAAATTCTAATAAGTTTGTTACTGTTGATCTACCTTCTCTGAAGCCATGTTGCCTCACTGACAAAAAGTTGAAGGATTCCAAGTGAAGAGAGATATGTTTCCTTAGTAGTTTCTCCATAAGTTTGCAAACTATGCTGGTCAAGGAAACTGGTCTATAGTTCAGAGCCGTATCCCTCCTTCCCTTTTTGAAGATAGGTATCACATTTGCTTGTTTCCAGCATCTTGGAATCTCCCCCGACTCCAGTGACTCCTTAAATATGATACTTAGTGCCACTGATATTGTGTTTGCGCATTTTTTAAGCACATGAGGGGATATGTCATCAGGACCTGTAGCTTTATGAACATCTAAATCCATCAGCGCTTTGCATACCTCTGTGGCTGTAAGGTTGATGTTCTCTAATACCGGCCCTTGAGCTTCTATCACTGCAATCTGAGGGGGTGGGGTATTTTCTACTGTAAATACTGACTGAAACTCCTTGTTCAATTCTTTGCAGATCTCTTCGTCCGTCTCAGTGATGCTTCCATCCGCTCTCTTTAGCCTTAAAACCTGTTCTTTTACCTTCAGTTTTCCTCTGATAAAGCTGTGGAAAAGCTTGGGATTTTCTTTAGCCTTCCTGGTGATGTCCCTCTCATAATCTCTCTCTGCCTCTCTCCTTTTACTTAGGTAGTCATTTCTTGCTCTTTTGTAGGCTTGCCAGGCATTTATGTTTTTTCTCCTCCTATACCTTTTCCAGCATTTGTCTCTCCACTCCTTAGCTCTTTTACACCCATTATCGAACCATTTCTCTCTGGCATGAATTACACCTACTTTGGTGACAGGTATGCAGCAATCTACTATCTTCCCATATTTCTCACAAAAGATGTCATACATTTCTTGTACAGATTTGTTGTAAAATAAGGTTCTCCAGTCAATAACTGCAAAAAGCTCATTCATTTTGATGTAATCTCCTTTCGGATAGTTCCTCCTCATGTCCTCAGTGCCTCTACTCTCAGGAAGAATATCTTCAATGATATACTCCATTAACAACACACAGTGGTCACTCTTCCCAATTGGTGGTTCATACTCAATATTTTCAATATCCAACACATTATCTGTGAACACTAGATCAAGTAGTGATGGCTCATCCCCACCCCTGGCTCTTGTTGGTTCCATTACATGTTGGTGTAGGAAATTCCCTTGTACGCAATCTAGGAATCTTGCCCCGAATGAGTCCTCACCACTGTGTGGGTCAAGATTTATCCAATCTATCTCTTTATGATTGAAGTCTCCCATAATCAAAATCCTACATTTTTTCTCCCGTGCCATGTTAACAACTGAGTTTATGACTTCAATAGTATCTATATGACTTTCCTCATAAATTTCAAGCCTATTTTGGTTCCTTGGTGGGTTGTATACAACAGTTATTATAATGCTCTCTGACCCAGTATTTATGCGAGCAACAAGAAATTCCCTGAACTCACTTTCTATAGCCAAGTTTATTTCTTCAACTTGAATCCTCTCACTTATGTGTGTGTGTGTGTGTGTGTGTGTGTGTGTGTGTGTGTGTGTGTGTGTGTGTGTGTGTGTGTGTGTGTGTGTGTGTGTGTGTGTGTGTGTGTGTGTGTGCGTGTGTGTCTTTTTTGTATCAATATATCTAATTAGATAAGTCTTATGAAATTAAGTTTTACGCTGTCTGTTTACCTGTCTATCTGTCCAAGTAAACAGACAATTATTATCATTATTATTATTATTATTATTATTATTATTATTATTATTATTATTATTATTATTATTATTATTACTATCATCATTATTATTATTATTATTATTATTATTATGTAAGGTGTTAACTTTTTATTAAAAAGCCAACACATAAACACAGATATGTGTATCTCTCTCTCTCTCTCTCTCTCTCTCTCTCTCTCTCTCTCTCTCTCTCTCCTCTCTCTCTCTCTCTCTCTCTCTCTCTCTCTCTCTCTCGCTATATATATATATATATATATATATATATATATAATATATATATATATATATATATATGTGGTGTGTGTGTGTGTGTGTGTGTGTGTGTGTGTGTGTGATTACCTAATTGTGATTACCTAATTGTGTTTACGGGAAAGAACCCAAAGCTCGTATCTTCCCGTCTCCTGATCGGTTCCATTTTTAGACTTAGTGATACTTATCATACCTGTCCTTAAAACTATGGATTGAGATAGCATTAACTACCTCCTCGCTTAGCGAATTCCAATTATCAACTACTCTTACACTGAAAAAGTATTTCCTTACATCCTGCAAACAAGTTTTCTTACCAAGCTTCAAACTATGACCTCTAGTTCTAGAGCCAGCCATATCGAAATATCGATCCCTATCCACTCTATCATAACCATGAAGGAATTTAAAGACTGTCACCATATCCCCCCTTACTCTTCTAGCTTCGAGTGATGGCAAGTCTAATTCCCTCAGCCTCTCATCATAACCGAGATTGCGTATTTCTGGCACCAGTTTCGTGGCATGTCTTTGAACTTTTTCAAGCTTAGCTATGTGCTTTTTCAAGTGTGGATTCCAAAAGGGGGCTGCATATTCGAGTTTTGGCCTCACATAGGTTACATAAATATTTCTGAACATTTCCTTGTCCATGTGCCTGAAGGCTACCCTTACATTTGATAAGAATGCATATGCTGCCCTTACTACGCCATTTATATGTATTTCTGGAGACAAATCTGCCAGTATGTTTACTCCTAGATCTCTCTCATTTTCTGTCTCTTGAAGTTGTACTCCAGCCACCGAGTAGTCAAGCTTGTGTGTGTGTGAGATTACCTAATTGTGATTACCTAATTGTGTTTACGGGAAAGAGCCCAAAGCTCGTATCTTCCCGTCTCCTGATCGGTTCCATTTTTAGACTTAGTGATACTTATCATACCTGTCCTTAAAACTATGGATTGAGATAGCATTAACTACCTCCTCGCTTAGCGAATTCCAATTATCAACTACTCTTACACTGAAAAAGTATTTCCTTACATCCTGCAAACAAGTTTTCTTACCAAGCTTCAAACTATGACCTCTAGTTCTAGAGCCAGCCATATCGAAATATCGATCCCTATCCACTCTATCATAACCATGAAGGAATTTAAAGACTGTCACCATATCCCCCCTTACTCTTCTAGCTTCGAGTGATGGCAAGTCTAATTCCCTCAGCCTCTCATCATAACCGAGCTTGCGTATTTCTGGCACCAGTTTCGTGGCATGTCTTTGAACTTTTTCAAGCTTAGCTATGTGCTTTTTCAAGTGTGGATTCCAAAAGGGGGCTGCATATTCGAGTTTTGGCCTCACATAGGTTACATAAATATTTCTGAACATTTCCTTGTCCATGTGCCTGAAGGCTACCCTTACATTTGATAAGAATGCATATGCTGCCCTTACTACGCCATTTATATGTATTTCTGGAGACAAATCTGCCAGTATGTTTACTCCTAGATCTCTCTCATTTTCTGTCTCTTGAAGTTGTACTCCAGCCACCGAGTAGTCAAGCTTGGGCCTTCTTGCACTTGTACCCATTCTCATTACCTTACATTTTGAGGTATTGAATTTCATTAGCCACTTTTCTGACCACTCATGCAGATTATTTAGATCCTCCTGAAGTTCTCTACCATTGTTCTCGTTTTTTACTTTCTTCACAATCTTTGCATCATCTGCAAACATATTCATGAATGAATTTACAGACTCTGGTAGGTCATTTACATATACAAGGAACAAAAGTGGCCCTAAAACTGAACCCTGTGGAACTCCACTACTAACTCTTCTCCATTCAGACACTGAGTGTCTTACTCTAACCCTCTGTTCCCTTCCTTCTAAGTAAGTTTTTATCCATTCCAAGACATTTCCACCTATTCTAGCCATTGATTGCAGCTTCCTAATAAGTCTCCCATGTGGAACAGTGTCAAACGCTTTCTGGAAGTCTAGGAATATGCAATCTGCCCAGCCCTCTCTTTCCTGTAAGATTTGGCTTACCTCATCATAAAATTCTAATAAGTTTGTTACTGTTGATCTACCTTCTCTGAAGCCATGTTGCCTCACTGACAAAAAGTTGAAGGATTCCAAGTGAAGAGAGATATGTTTCCTTAGTAGTTTCTCCATAAGTTTGCAAACTATGCTGGTCAAGGAAACTGGTCTATAGTTCAGAGCCGTATCCCTCCTTCCCTTTTTGAAGATAGGTATCACATTTGCTTGTTTCCAGCATCTTGGAATCTCCCCCGACTCCAGTGACTCCTTAAATATGATACTTAGTGCCATTGATATTGTGTTTGCGCATTTTTTAAGCACATGAGGGGATATGTCATCAGGACCTGTAGCTTTATGAACATCTAAATCCATCAGTCCCCTCACTCCGCCCCATTTACTCGAGTCTTGCAAAACGCAGGGGAACACGGAGAAAGTATTCTAAACCCCTTCCCACAGGGGGATTCTACAGAGATAGAACTGAAGATAAATGTGTGTGTATGTGTAGGCTTTTTAATAAAAGGCTAACATCTTACATAATAATAATAATAATAATAATAATAATAATAATAAGAATAATAACAATAATAATAATAATAATAATAATAATAATAATAATAATAATAATAATAATATTCTCCGTATCTGCAGGTGTGATCAAAGTCAAACATACACATCAGTTAATCGCTCAATTAATCAATCGAGAGTGAGAAATGGCTGGACAGATAGACAGGTAAACAGACAGAGAATAAAATTTAATTTCATAAAAGTTATATAATCAGATATATTGATTTATATATATATATATATATATATATATATATATATATATATATATATATATATATATATATATATATATATATATATATATATGTAAAATAAACCGTTATATCACAAAAAAGGCCCATAAATAAAACACAGAAAGAAGCGAAGATGTACTATATATTACGACTGGACTCCAGTCCTCTTCAAGTACAGATGAATCGATATATATACAAAGCTCTGGACACAGAATAAGGGGGGGGGGGAGATGCTAGCTACGATTGCCAGGAGGATCCACGATGGGAATATCTTCAGACCTCAGGTCAGGTGGACGGTCATTTAGCAATCGTAGCTAGCATCTCTCCCCCCTCCTTATTCTTTATCCAGAGATTTGTAAATATCGATTCATTTGTACCTGAGGAGGACTGGATCCCAGTCGTAATATATAGTATATCTTCTCTTCTTTTTATGTTTTATTTATGGGACTTTATTTTTTGCTTCATATATATATATATATATATATATATATATATATATATATATATATATATATATATATATATATATATATATATATATATATATATATATATATATATTTATATATATGTATATATGAATCATTTATATATATATATATATATATATATATATATATATATATATATATATATATATATATATATATATATATATATATATATGTTCTTGTTCCGGTTTTACGTCACGGACTCCCTTTTCTACCAAGGGCTAGGACGGTTGCCTTGTTGCGAAGGACTTGTTTTGGCAGATGTAATCGTTACCCTGAGTGCATGCCCTTGGTAACCTCAGACCGTGACGGGGCGCGAACCCTCGACCTGACGCCTCAGAGTCGCGGACGCTACCGCTTGAGCCACGGTGACTACACACACACACACATATATATATATATATATATATATATATATATATATATATATATATATATATATATATATATATATATATGTGTGTGTGTGTGTGTGTGTGTGTGTGTGTGAGTGTGTGTGTGTGTGTGTGTGTAAAGTATAGTACAGTAAGATGTGACTTTGCTTCGTCAGGCCGTGGATTCGAAAGGGCATTCACTCAGGGTAGCGGTAGCACTTGCCAAAACCAAAGTCCTTCGCAAGAAGGCACCATCCTAGTCTTTAACAGAAAAGTGAGTCAGTGACGTAACACCGAGTAAATTGAAGCAGCGGATCCAAAACATCTTCGTTTTCCAGGATAATTATTTTCACCAGTATTTATTTGAACGTCTGACGATGGTGGCTTTTTGCCTTCGAAAGTTTCGACACCAAGTCTTCAGGAAACTTTTGCTAAAAATAATTTCTGGCAAAGAGATATGATACGTCGATGGGAAACGCTTCTTTTTATACACACTTCAACAGGGCTATTTGTGGCATAGTGTTTTAAGACCTGTGTAAATTATGCATTCCTCTTTGATGCTACGCTCTCATATATATATATATATATATATATATATATATATATATATATATATATATATATATATATATATATATATATATAACACTGAACTGATACCATGCAGTCTAAAATGGTAGGAAAAGGGTCACTAAAGAAACCAGAGGGAAAAATATATGTAGTACTTATCAATGACGTCACCTCAGCCTTCTCCACGTACAATACAAGATGATTATTTTGTAGTATGAGAAGATGAGCATTTGAGGTCATAAAAGTAACATGTCTCACATATTTTACCTGTTGCTTTCTTTGATAGGCCTTTTCCTACTATATTGTGTGTGTGTGTGTTTGTCTGTATATATGCGAGCGCGCGCACACACACACACACACACACACACACACACACACACACACACACACACACACACACGCATATATATATATATATATATATATATATATATATATATATATATATATATATATATATATATATATATATATATATATATATATATATATATAGATAGATAGATAGATAGATAGATAGAAAGACAGATGGATATGGATATATAGATAGAGTCTTTACTTATATTTCAAAAATTAAATTATCAAAATTTAGATTAATGGAATACAAGGCTATAAAGAATTAATATGTAAAATATTACAGAATAACTATGAACATCTGTACATAATATGAACAGACCATATCAGATGTTCGAGACACCTGTTAACAGGTGTACCTTAATATGTGGCATTTTATCTTCCCAACTCAAGAAAGGCAGCGAACAAGAAAATATATAAAATATTTTATACTCCATTCATACTTTACTGGAGATGAGCTCCACCCTACACATTGAAATAATGAAGCCTGATTGGGCAAATTGCAAAATTATGGGTGAAGACTTAGATTACTAAAATGTTAATGTAGTATTTTGAGCTATGGACTTACGTTCATGGCGATATTACTCTCTTCTTACTTCTAACATTGGTTATCTATCTATTTATCTGTCTATCGAGCTACAAGTAAAACTGTCACATTCATAAAACTGAAATAAATTACTCAAA
Organism: Halocaridina rubra; assembly: GCA_037179515.1. Lineage (NCBI taxonomy): Eukaryota > Metazoa > Arthropoda > Malacostraca > Decapoda > Atyidae > Halocaridina > Halocaridina rubra. The sequence goes on from JAXCGZ010009925.1 coordinate 27,439, forward strand.
AAGGACATCTCTTCTCTCTGCAAGAATACATACATACATATATATATATATATATATATATATATATATATATATATATATATATATATATATATATATACATATATGAGCCATTTTCCTCCTTATAAGGGGAGTGGTTGAGTCAAGGCGGAATACTTTTACTCTTTGGGAACAAAAAATACAGAGGAGGGGGATCCCCAGTCCCCTCACTCCGCCCCATTTACTCGAGTCTTACAAAACGCAGGGGAACACGGAGAAAGTATTCTAAACCCCTACCCACAGGGGGATTCTACAGAGATAGAACTGAAGATAAATGAATTTCTTACAACATTTCAACAAAGATTTTTAGCATGGTTCGTATCACACCATCTCCAAGGTATACAAAATTGATATATACTACGTGAAAAATACTTGTGTAATAAACATGGGAGGGGCTTGGGAGTTGTCCTGATGTGGAGAAGGGGGGGGGGGTGCAGCGTGTTCTCTGCATTTCAAAATACATTGCTCAGTATGTATCTAGACGTGTAAGTGATAAGATATCACTTCTTTTTTTTATCCTGAATACCGTGAAAATAAGTGATAAGTAAAGCTTGAATCAAAAGAGAACATCTAAACTTGGTCTTAAAAATCATAAATATATTTGCCAAATAGAATAATAATGTTGTTTTGACTTCGTCAGTGTTTTTAGGGAGTTGTTATTTTAAAACTTATATTAATTTACTAATATTAGATGGTATAGTGTTGGAATCTGTTAGCGCATATTAACTTAAAAAAATTGACGTGTGGATCAAGTGAATGAAGTTTACAAAGATATGTGACACTCAGAGGAGCATAGGGATAATAATAGCTACTGCTACTACTGCTGCTACTACTACTACTACTGCTACTACTACTACTACTAGTCTTATAACGTGGTATCCGGATGTCTATACCCACACACTTGTTGCATATGATTCACACTTGTTGCAAATGATTCACACTTGATTGTATTCTGAAACCACCGCCACGTGTACCGATGACGTACTGTCTCTTGCATTGTTCTGAAGCAGTGGTTCTTAACCTATCGTACCCCTCACCGCACCCGTTTCTAGTATTTGATCCTTGCCTCCAGTGCTTGACGTACAATGTTCACCTTTTCAGTCATGTGACTTTTGATTTCTCTTCTGAATCAATTAGGAAAAATTGAAAGAACTGAATAAAGAAATCTGTAGTCGCATAAGCCACGCTCACATGTTTTTATCGCACCTCCCCCCCTTAAAAATCACTCCCTCTCACAGAGATTTAAAACCTAAACCGATTTTCTTAATCATAAAAAGCACTGTTAGCAGATTTTTATATTTTCTTACTATGCATATTTCTTCTTTCTTTTACTTAAAGCTTGGAAAGATAATACTGCCTCCGTGGTTCCCTATGTGTCGTAAAAGTTGACTAAATGGGGCGGAACAAGAAGATTTGGGTTTCTCTTTTTTCTCTCCTCCTCCCGCGAAGAGTCAAAGCATACGAAGGGGTTTTGGTAGGGAGCATACCAACAGAACCCTAAAAAATGGGTCCCTGAATGTACACGTACATACGGAAAGAGTGAAGGGAAGGGGATTAATAACATGTATGTGATAAGAAAGATCTCTGTGAATGGGTGTATGCTGTGACTCGGCCACTCCATTTTATATGTATACGTTACAATTATAATCTATATCTTTGGTATATATTACTGAGTTTCATTTGGTAACAAAATTAGTGTACGCGAATATAGATCCATCTTGTAATTATTTTCAAGTCTTACTTTTATGGAAAAAATGATAATTCGGGTCATTAACACCTTAGAAGTGAAATGCCATTTAAAGAGTATTATACAGTATTATTTACATGTGTGTATATATATATATATATATATATATATATATATATATATATATATATATATATATATATATATATATATATATATATATATATAGAGAGAGAGAGAGAGAGAGAGAGAGAGAGAGAGAGAGAGAGAGAATGTTAATTATAGATTGTTATCCACAGAAAACATGTTGAATTTAAGGGAGATATAAAAAGAAAGAAAGTACAAAATTATAACGCATATTTCTGACAACCTGCTTCAGCAAAGCCTTCGAGAGAATACTTCTTGCCAGGCTTGACTTTACCCTAGAGAGTAAATTATCAAATAATTTGTATGGCTTTAGGAAAGGGAGAAGTACCAAAGCGTGTTTTTTTAGATTTTATGGATGCTGAGCACTGCTCTGAAGTCCTTTTTTTTTTCTAGATTTGCAAAATTCCATTGATGTTACAAATAGAACCATTATTCTGGATCCTTTAGCAACTTTAGGCTTTGTAATGGGCCTAAACTAGTGTAAAGCGAGGCCGCATAACACACACCAGGCGGCCTTGTCACACAGGTACGGTACTGTGTAGAGATATGTAGGTTGCGGATCGGTCGGTGCAGCGATTCCTCTTTTCCTTCTACTTACAGACTATGGAACCCTTTTCCAACTTCTCTTCCCTGACTCTTATGACTTTCCTGCTTTACAAAAGTTGTGATATATCGTCATCAAGGGGTCTAATTCTGCCATATTTCTACATCTTCATTATTTTGACTATTCTTTGAGCCTATCTTTTATGTTTTTGCTTATCGTTCTCATTTCTGCCTTGCTCTTAAGTCGATACTTTTTTTTTCTTAAAATTTTTTCTAGGTGCCCGGGCCTTAAAAGGAGGATATTCCTTGTATATCTTGGTATCATACACATAATAACCTCCCCATACTCACTTAAACTAGACCTGTGCAGTGCTGAGACTACACATGAATATTTATGATTCGACTAAATTAGTACAGTACACACGTGGAGCATAAATATATCTACAAACTACACCTAAACAAGAACAGACTGCACTGGCCAAGCTAGTTTTGCAGTGCACCTGCATATCTTAACTAAGTATGTTGGGAGGGCCTTTCTGATGTATTCACTGACCCGGCTGAATCTCTAAGGACTAACTAACACACGAGAGATGCTACTATCCTCTCCTTATTCCCAGCAAATTCTGGTAAAGAGTTGTTTTTAAAATTTCATTTAGTAGTCGAATTTCAGGCGTCCTGAACCACGAAGCTAAGGAGGATTAATTCTAAAATCTATTATAAATTAAAAGCAAAACTTTAATAATAATAATAATAATAATAATAATAATAATAATAATAATAATAATAATAATAATTTTTCTCGAAATGATGCAGTTACTAGCCTAAAATACACAGGAAAGTGACAAAATACTCTAAGAACTTAGAAAAAGGAATAAAAGATTCCTTTGTTTACCATAATTGTAATCGATGGAAAACGAAAGTTCGGATATTTTATTAATGGAAGTACAAATTATTATTATTACTATTATTATTATTATTATTATTATTGCTTTCCAGTTCATTATCTTATCTTATTTTCACTTTACATCCTCTATAATAATTTCACTTTTCTCGAAGACGGCGAAACATCTGTTAGGGCTTCAGTCTTAGAGAGAGAGAGAGAGAGAGAGAGAGAGAGAGAGAGAGAGAGAGAGAGAGAGAGAGAGAGAGAGAGAGAGAGAGAGAGAGAGAGAGAGAGAGAGAGAGAGAGAGAGTGAGTTTCTGTGAATAACATGATTTTCTTTACTCTTTTCATTAGTCAAATTAATATATATGAGATCGCCATGGCCGGGTGGTAGTTCACACGACTTTGATTCAGTCAGGTCCTCGGTTCAAGACCCTCCATGGTCTGAGATTAGAAAGGAAATGCACCAGAGGAGGCATCGTCCTATCCCTTACTAGGAAAGGGACTCCGTGATGTAAAACCGAATATTCATAGTGATATATAATATGATGTCACCTTTAGAACATGTATTGGACATCAGATAAAAGCGACCCCAGGTAAATATTGAAAGACGTGCCTATAATAAAAACTATTATTATTATTATTATTATTATTATTATTATTATTATTATTATTATTATTATTAATTATTATTATTATTATTATTGTCATTATTATTGTTATTATTATTATTATTATTATTATTATTATTATTATTATTATTTTCATTATTATTATTATTATGCCAACAAATGGGTAAGCAAAGTTCAGTGCCGGTTTCGAACCGGATATTGTGATACTCTGTATCAGGAATGGTACTCTGAGCGAAATATTTCTGCATTGGATGAACTACCTTTGTGTTGATATGCATCTATGAGGTTGGCCGGGAATTTCCAAAATACAGCTGCTTAAAAGAAAAAAAAAGAAGAAAAATAAACTAGGTGTATTCATATATATAAAAATCTGCGGATCTCCTCTTATTTAGCTGGATCATTGGCATCAATGATTCTTAGGGATTCAAACCGAGTCTGCTGGACAAGTATTCGAACTTCAGGACAGGTTTTCATCGTAATATTGGCAGAAGAAAAATACAGCTTCTGCATTCAACACCGTGATGCCTGACCAACGGGTATATTTAGCGTGATAACTCCTGTCAACTCTGTAAATTTAGTGAGCACTTTATTAGCTGGGTAGGTGAAGGGTAGGAATTATGTTCAAGAGCTCAGACAGACTGCGATATAGGCACATATCTCCACTGACAGTGTATGTTCAAAAGACTTGATATAACGAAGAGCAGGAATAAGTATATAAATAAATACATATATTTGCACATGAATAAATAAATAAATAAATTTGCACAAAAATAAATAAATATATATATCTGTACGTACACGGGAAATACCAGGCTGGGTAATAGAAAAAGAAAAAGAAAATAGAATTACGCATGATAACGGAAAATCGTAGCTTCATTTCAAATTCAGTAACGATACAATTATGACAAAAATAAAACACCTTTCCCCCCACAAACATATGCAACACTTCTCACTTCATCAATCGGTAATTTTAGGAAAATAAAACAGAATGGTGTTCCCAACTTCTCTAATCTTCTTCTTCCAATATGCATAGGACACGAAGCTCATACTTTAAATTTTCAAATGGGAAGTAACAATGTGAGGATATACTACTGACAGCGCTAACCATGTACAAATGTCTTTCTTCTTTTAACCAGCATCGAAAAACCGACAAAATATCAATAAATTTTATCTGGTATTTTAAATTCTTGGTCCTTTGATGATTACATCAACCCTCCCTACGAAACTCTGGGGATGTAAACAAACACCGACACGTCAAATAAATATTGTCATTACTTAATTTTCTTTTAATTTTTACTTCTCTAAAATAGGTGCAAAAGAAAAACGTATTTACTCGCAGCTATTATAAAGTAATTTAAATATTCAATATAAATTTAAAGATGAAATTTGTGGTGAATTTCAATGGAAATAAATAATAATTATTTACGTAACTGTCAACCTACTAGCCCAGCTGGCGTCTGTAGCGTGACAGGAAGATAAACAGGTTTGACAAAACAGTATTGTCGTGTGTTCATTTTCCTCCATTGTTTACTATAATTATGGCTGAAGGAAATACTGAGAAGAAAGCATTATTAACAGGGATCACTGGCCAGGTCAGTCTGTACAGCTGTAATTAATAAATAATCTTGTAAGTCATTCTGTGGCATCTAGGCAGCCAACGTGTCAACTGACATAACATTATGTGCTGCTCCATTTATATGTACAAATCACCTCTTCATATTTCATGTTCATTTATATAAATGACTTATAGCTTAACCTAACCGACTAATATACCTTGTATTACAGTATAAGATAGACACGAATATCAGGGTAGGTAAGGTTAGGTGAGGCGGTAAAAACTACGTTCCAAAATTAGCATTTACTGTAAGTAATATATAACATGACTGGCTGACAGATATGTACGCCATTCTTTGAAAAAAAGTACTGCACCATTGCATTTCTGACAGCGAAATTATAATTTAACCATGTTCATGATACGAAAGTTTAGAATAGTGGCATTTATTGTCTCCTAACTCATGCAATCTTGGCATCATATTTAAAACAGGCAGTGAAAACGTGGAGTCAACTTATATCATATATAATGGGGCCAACTCAACGGGATATATTTAATATTTTGTAGAACCCTGTAAAGTCTGTGGCATAAATTTATTAAGACCAGAGAAGTAAATGAAAGCAGTTTCAGCTTTTCAGAAAATTTATACTGCCTTGAAAAGTAAAATTTATATTCTTGTTCTGTATTCTGTGACTTTTCCTTTAGTAAAGTATTCCTATTTTATGTAAATAAAGTCGTACCTGAAACATATTCAAGCATAAAGTAAGAAAATGAAAGTACTTATAATGAAGATAATAATAATAGGACATAGTAGTAGCAGCAAAAGTAACAGTAGTAGTAAAAACAAAAAAACAGATATTAATGGCCCGTAGACCATTTGGAAGTTTGTGCATTCATTGAAATATTATAATAATGTGTGAAATAAAATGCATATCTCAGCGTGCAAAAGCAAACATTCCAAATATTGTAAATGTTTCTACAGAGAATATAATGGGGATCTCTTCTTACCCTGCCATTGATGAATTTATGAAACTGAATATCATTATCCCTAAACATATTTCTTACATTGTCTTGATGGAATGCAAAGATTTGTCGAGGTTGTATTGGGTATAATGCCTCAGTAAGTAATAATACATTCCAGAATAAAGTAATGAGGCATAATTCATAACCCTGTGAAAAAGTCTAAACATTCATGATTCCTATATGCATGTAAGGAAGTATTTTAAATCCACAAAAAAATCTAACATCTGTTCTCATTTACAGAAGTGAAGTTTGAATGTAGAATATACAAGTAATATACTGAAGCAAAGACAATTTATGTTCATAATACATTTAGTTTTTTTGTGGAATATTTATATGCTTTAGATGTCTTCTGACGAGAAAATGAAAGTTGTGCTAATAACAGGTACCACGGGGCAGGTACGTTTAACTGTATTTTTAAATGAAAAAAGAAATTGTGATATTGTCATCAATTTATGTATACAGTATAACTACAGTACAGTGTTACTGACGATGTACTTTCCTCATCCATATTGTAGTAAAATAGTATAGCCTATGCATTTTTGTAACCAGTGTTCTTTACACTATTTAGAATTTTTTTTTTTTATCATATCATACATAAATAATGGACACATAATTAAAACCCTTCTTTGCTTCATAACTCAACTTATAAAACCTGCATTGATTCTATATACTATTGATGTGTGATTTTGCTTGTTTGTATCTTCTTAATAATTTTAGAAATGAAATACAATACTGTACTTGACTCTCCCTATGATTTTTATCAAGGATCTTTATGAAGCACAAGTATAAATTTGTGTAAAATGTAAATATAAAAGTATATGCTGTGAGCATACATGCCTTAGTTACTCTGGTGATTACCTGCTTTACATCTGATAAAGCATGCTTTGAATTCCTTTTCAGCCATTACTAAAAATATAAACTCGGATTAGACATCTTAGGAAAGTCACAGGGATCATTGTGGCATTTTATCCAGTCAGTCTCAATGTAGTATGCCTAATAAGTATTATAGTGGATGTCCTGATGATATCCTTTAGGTGTTCATATAAAAGCACTTATATACTGTACATTGAAACATTTCCTACTGCTCTTAGCTTTAAAAACAAAATGTGTTGGTTGCTAGTGACCATACAGGCAGCATTTGCAGTAAGTTTTTTATAAAGTACGATAAAAATAGACACAAAAGAAAACTGGCAGCTTCCATATGACTATTATTCATTCAGAAATTCAATCCCACTCCATAACACTCAAGCCAAAAGTTTCATGTATCAAACCCAGATATATGAAAGTTTGATGTTAGTGCAGAAAACGGACACAATAGTATGAGAACTAAAAAATATTGGGGTTTTCTACACATGATGATATCAGAATTAATTACAGAATTGTTCTCAGTTTTACCTACAATGATTAAGTCAGCAACATCATATATTAATAATATTTATAATATAAAATTATATACTGTACTCACTAAAGCTGATATAGGAATATTTAGATAGTATGTGCTTTGTTAATATAAGGAGGATTGTAAAAGGTATATGATCTTTTCAGGATGGGTCCTACCTGGCAGAGTTACTGCTAAGCAAAGGGTATCAGGTTCATGGTATCATCAGGAGATCATCATCGTTCAACACTGGTAGAATTCGTCACTTATATGAAGACTCCAAGGTAAGGATATTATCAAAATTCGTTATGATTTACTAAGTTATATTTATTTTTACATTAAGTTATAACGTTCTACTAGTGTCAGTTTGTTTATTAAGTTTTTAAGCTGCATGAAATAATCCACTCATATAATGAGCAACTGAGGTACATCTTTTTAATAAAAAAATATAAAAAAAATTTACAGTTTTAAAGTCTAAAAGCACGATATCTATTTAATTCTGTGTACTAGGGGCGAGAAATATATAAGTGATATACTGTATATAGAAAATTAACTAAAGCCAATGAATCTGAACTACCAGAAAAATAATACTCAGACTGTTAGTAATGACAGAGCAAATATTCTGAACTATCAGAAACAAATAGAAGTTCTTACGTACGAATATAGATAATGGAAAATAAAATTACTTATTCAATGAAATTAGAACTTGTGGAGTGCTATCAGTTGTCTACGAACTGTGAAAAAGTATGTGTACTGCTAATCCATATAGAAAGCTAAGTCACTGGCATATCCATGGATTTCCGTTCCGGTTTTACGTCACGGACTCCCTTATCAACCGAGGGCTAGGACGGTTGCCTTCTTGCGAAGGACTTGTTTTGGCAGATGTAATCCTTACGCTGAGTGCATGCCTTTGCTAACCTCAGACCGTGACGGGGCGCGAACCCTCGACCTGACGCCTCAGAGTTGGATCATTTTTTTTAATAAATTTTTTGTACCTCTTATTCCCCATTTGAATAGAAGGTGGGAAATGAGGGCTAGATGCCCTTCCTAACACTTCGCAGTAGACTCAAACACAAGTTTGTCGTTTCTCGTGTCTAGCAGTTCAACTATATTGCTAATATTGTCCCCGAGATATCCTAGTTTTAAAAGTTCACGTATTGAAATTCATTGACAAAAGAAGTTGCTGAATTATGACTAAACTTTTTTTCTGAAGAATTTATAGCCAACTTGCAAAAGAAATTTTCTAGATGAATGGAATAGAACCACCTATGGCTGGACTTTTGCAGAAAACATTCATCTATATAAGTACACAAGAGCTATTATCTTCCTTAAGGAAGGTGGCTGAGTCAAAGCAAAATACCTTGACTTTACAGGAAGACAATAAAGAGGGAATTACATGTCCCCATGCTTCACCCCATTTAGTCAACTTTTACAATATGCAGGGGAATACGAAGGAAGGATTTTTGTTCCTCCCTGGAGGGGAAAAGATTTTTAACAAAGATGTGGAGCCCACGGAAGGACTTTAAAAGGGAGCATTGAAAACAAGCACAAGCATAAAGAAATTTATGAGTCAAATTGTGAAATCCGAGGTTCGTCTTTCCAATGAGCTGTTGAAAATGACCATGTATTTAACTCTTTACTTATAATATAAATCTTTAAAGGGTTTCTTCATGATGCATTTGAAATTAACATGTTTAAAAATTAAGTTGCTAAACCTCAAAGTGTGGATATATAGAGACTTATGACTCCACTGGATTGGAGTCTTAGCATATACTTCTTCTTGACAGTTAAATGCTAATGAGCTTAAGAAGAGGCTGGATTTATAATATAAAAGGCAATGAAGGATATAGTTATGATGGAATGTATGTTAAAAATATTGGTTGGTCTAGTTTGGAGGGACACTCAGCAGACTAAGCTATCTCTCATTTGGTGTGTAATTCTTTAAAATACCACAGTCAGTTTAAAGACGTAGTGACTAGTAGACTCCTAAATACTTGCCCTAATACTGAAAATAAGAGTACTGAAACGTTGTTTCTATAGAAAGAAAGGGCGTTGATGCTGAATATTGCATTAATATATTATTTTTCTTCATACGATATTGCAATAATTTCTTAAAATTTTGGAAATATTTTTGTAATAACCTATGAAGAGATTAATAGAATTTTTGCTACTGATGGGAAATTCATTATATAAAGGCAAGTATACTACCACAATAACAAAAAAAATAAGTAACAGAAAAGGTGTTTTGGAAGCCTGAAAAATGTTTGTTCTTAATCTGTAAGTACAGTAATCGACAGATTAAATTTTGCCACTTTCTAGATGACAATACCTTATAAGGAGCCACAAAATCTCAGGTATAGTGCCCCTATTAAGAAGTTACAAATTGAGCAGTATGAAGGTTTGGGGTATGTTTGATCAAAGCTGAGAAGTACATGACTAATTACCTTTTAGACACTGGAGTTGTCCATACAGAACAAGAGCTACTAAATTGCAGTTATGCATTGGTGCATTTAAAAGTTACAGACCAGTTTTTTGTGAAGCTTTTAGGAATGTTTGATGATAAAAACAAGCAGAGACTGATTAAATGTTCCCCACTCCATATATGAACAGCTCACCGTACAAAAATGCTTTTATACTACCCTTATGTAAAGTTATGATGTAATGTATGATAATTTCTGATGATCCTGTCATATGGACATGACAGTAATATAAATATTAATTTTGAGCTCATCCTTAATTTTTTAATTTACTATACAGTATTTTATTGCCATGGCTGTAAATTTCAGTTATTAATCTCACTGTAGTTATTTCTATCATCTTGTACTGTTATTTTTCATTTTTTTTCTTTTTAGATCCACAGCTGTGGACGTATGCAGCTACATTATGGGGACCTGACAGATTCAACATGCCTTGTAAAAATTATATCTCTAGTTCAACCTGATGAAATATATAACCTTGGTGCACAAAGCCATGTTAAGGTAAATCTCATTTTTCTGTTTATATTTGTTATGCATTGCAGGCGACAGTGGTGAATAAAGAGGTAATTCCATATTATGCTGGGAATTGACAACCTTGGAAAGTTAGGAAGGGCTTCCAGTCTTAATTCCCAAACTCCAACCTGTCTGTGTCCAATCCTATTCAAATGGGGATTAACAGTGACACATAAAATAGCAAACAAATTCATATGCATTTTGAGTTTGGTTTTATTTACTGGAAGTTGAGAAGATGGAATTCTATCCTCGTATCCCTGTGTTGTACGGGGCAATTACAAGAGCTTTACCTCATGGTGGAAAAGGAAGTATTCTGTACTTTTAATCCCTGCGTGTTGTAGGAGGTGACACAAGGTGATACTCTAGGTGATGGGAGAGAAAGAATTCTAATATCATATTCCTTGGGATAGAGAAGAGAGGGCTGGCAGTTGATCCCTACATGATTTTTTTTTCTTCCATGAAAGAACTGGATGAAGTGAAAATAGGCAGGGTATGTTGAAACTGCATTTTAAGTCTTCTACTAAAGTTACACCTGTGCTGCTTGTTCAAGCAGTGGTGTCCAAAGCAGCATCGATGTTGTTGCTGTTGTAATGTTGTTGAGTCTGAAAATATTTCATCAACATATGTTGATGAAGCTGTTGCTATTATAGATATTATAATTGTATTCTGACCTAATCTGACAATATAAAACATTTAGGTATCGTTCGATTTAGCGGAATACACTGGCAATGTTGATGCTATGGGTACGCTGCGTCTTTTGGATGCCATAAGAACTTGCGGCTTGGAAAAGAAAGTTCGGTTCTATCAAGCTTCCACTTCTGAACTGTATGGAAAAGTCCAAGAAATACCTCAGAAGGAAACCACACCTTTCTATCCAAGATCTCCATATGGTAAGCAAAAACTCTTAACTGAGATACTGTTATGTATACTGTATTTTTCAGTAAAAGATGAGGGGACAGGGTATGTAATTCTTTGTCCAATAGAGGAGTTGACATCCAAGAGGAAGAGGCGTGTTTTAAGCAGAACGAAACATGCCCAGAGAATTGTCAAAGTGCAAAACTAAGCCCTACCGGTGAACCAGGGAAACTATAGGGCTGACCATGGTATTTAGCATCAGCAGTGGCTTGATCTTGTTCATTTTTAAAATTTGAGACTAAGAAAGTATTAATCTGTTATTATGCAAAGTCTCTTCTAATATGTTGTTACCCTGCCCTCCCCATATATGGGAAGGCAGTAAAAAAAATCAATATTTTAAATACCTTGTCTTGATATATATCTCTATACTCTCTATCTACCTTGGCTGTTTCCCCTTTTAATTGGGGGGGTAGCCGACATCAAAAAAAGAAAACAATAAGGGAATACTTTGCTCTATGGGCAATGACGAGGGAGGTAGTGACTACTCAGATGTCACTGCTGGAGTGCCACAGCCCATCCTCCCGGCTCTTCCACAACCTGTGTCGCTTCACAACTGCCAACTCCCCTACTGCCCCTACCACAGGGCTACCTCTGTAAGATGCAGCCCGTGGTAACATCAGATGCCCATCAGAGCTGCGTCACAATTGCTCGCCACTCATTCCTATTCCTTGCACGCTCTCTTGTTTCCCTCACATCCATCCTCCTGTCATTCAGGGCTCTCATTATTCCATCCATCCACCCAAACCTAGGCCTCTCTCTAGCATTTCTCCCATCAACTCTCGCATTCATCACCTTTTTCAGCAGTCTTTCATCATCCATCCTTTCCACATGGCCAAACCATCTCAGAACATTCATATATCTACTCTAGCTGCAATTTCTCTCCTCACACCCGTTCTTGCTCTCACGACTTCATTCCTAACCCAATCCAATCGAGATACACCAATCATACTCCTCAGGCATTTCATCTCAAACACATTTAGTTTCTGTCTCTCACTTACTTTCATACCCCATAACTCTGATCCATACATCACAGTTGGCACAACCACTTTCTCATACAAAACTTTCTTAACATTCATTTCCAACCCTCTATTCTTCATCACTCCTTTCAACGCACCCAACACTTTACAAACTTCATTCACTCTGTGACACACATCTGCTTCCACTCCACCATTTGCAGCTATAACCGAGCCTAAATACTTAAACTATACTGGTAGTACATATTTAATTAACAGCTGATAACGTTTAACCATACTTAACGTCATTTTAATTCTGTAAATGGTAAACTGCACTATTAATAACCACACTTGACTATGCGGCCTTTTTTTGACAAATTATTATTATTATTATTATTGTTATTATTTTCAGTATATTTGACATTGCATTATAATTGACAACAAGCCACTTATGATCACTAAAATGCAAATAAGTATTTCTTATTAGTATTTCCTGTATTACTTATTTTGCATCTTCCTTTTGTGGAAACAGTCATGCCATTGGTGGGAGGAGATGGTATGTATGAGAAAAAAATGTGAGAGAGAGAGAGAAATTTAAATATAATCTTTTTACAGGCGCAGCTAAACTCTATGCATATTGGATTGTTGTAAATTACCGTGAGGCTTATGGAATGTACGCTTGCAATGGTATTCTCTTCAATCATGAGTCGCCACGAAGAGGCGAGACTTTTGTCACTCGCAAGATCACTCGCTCAGTAGCCAAAATTCATTTAGGTCATCTAGAATGCTTTGAACTGGGTAATTTAGACTCGCAGAGAGACTGGGGGCATGCCAAAGATTACGTAGTGGTGAGTGTTTTCAATTTGCTTACTGATTTTAAAAGATGCATGAAAGATCCAAATTTCTTATAAATATTTTCCTTTTTAATAAAAATTTCCAGTGTCCTAAGGTGATATGATTTTTCATAAGTAATGAGGTAATTATTTTCTTTGTGAAGGATATTTTTTAAAGTCGCATTTTTCAAGTCTTGCTCAATATCATTACTACCAGTGCTGGGTATGTAAGTTTAGAGGCCGATATAAAGTTAGCATAGGATATTAACCTGTTAAATTCCTGCAGCTAACATCAAAATACCTCATAGTAGAGATATGCAAATCTTTTGACTAGTTTAATTTACCTAATCACTTGTACAGCTCATTACCATATCCTATATATTTTATTAAAGCAACATGTCTATGTTCACCCCTATTTGAATGGAGACTCATTGTGGTGCATAAAATGGTGCCTAAAATAATATTTCTATTGACTGCTTTTGGCACTTTTAAAACATAAACGCTGATACATGCAGCAGCCTTATCATATGTAACCTTATACTTGAACATCTAACTACAGAACTGATTGCAACTTCGTAGAGTTTGCAATATTATAGTGACATCACAAACTTTAGCACAATTTTTTTTTTGCATTTAGCAGTTCATGTACATATGCCAGTATATTTTTGCAGTTACACCCAGTTCGTTTTTTACGCGTGTTTAAAATCCTCGAAATTGGAATAACGCCACTAAAAACTAATAGTAAAAATATGTGAAATACACGAATAACGCCCAAGCAAAAAAATTTGGACATTTTTTTTTTTCATTTTAGTAAATAATTGACCGCCTCGGAGGCACTTTTCCACCATACTGCCATGTGCTTCAGTGTCTTTACCCAGCATACTACGTGGATATATCGCTTGTTCTAACTGTGTTTGTGTTAAGGTTTGTATATTGTCAGGGAAACTGTGTGCGAGAGGGCATCAGCTGATACGGAGGCGGCAAACCTTTTGCAGATAGCGGTTCGTTCTCCCACATCCTCCTCCTCTGCTACCACTTAATGCGATCAGATATTATGGAGAGAATGGAAAAAAAGCATTAAGAACAAACAGCAAACAAACTTGCCATATAATATCGTCAGGGAAATAGCGTGCGAGAGTGCATCAGCTGACACGGAGGCGGAAAACTATTGCAGATAGAGGTTCGTTCTCCTGCATCCTCCTCCTCTTCAACCGCTTAATGCGATCGGATATTATGGAGAGAATGGAAAAAAAGCATTAAGAACAAACAGCAAACAAACTTGCCATATAGGATCATCAGGGAAAAAGCGTGCGAGAGCAAAAAAGATTGCAGATAGAGGTTCGTTCTCCCGCATCCTCGTGCTCACCGCCACCATGCATGTCCCAGTGCATGCCTGTTGCCCACCGCATAATAGAGTGCATTAATTTGTTTTCTGTACAGTAAATCTGCATATCTTTTATATTCTACACTATTTGCATGTTAATATAAATAACTATAGGTCTTTCTGCTTTGTTATGTACTTATAAAATATGTTTTACTTATTTTATATCTTTAGTATAGTGTGTCTATGTGAGGTTGTGAAACGTATCTATGCCCATTATCATCGTTTCTTATGGAAAACGACTCATTACTTTACGCGATTTTCACATTACCCATCACTTCTGAGAACCTATCTTCACGTTATTCCAAGAACTAGGTGTATCTTGATTCCCTCCCCATATATGATCCAATAACTTGCTGAAGTCAGCAGGGTGTCCACATCGAGTAAAAACCTAATATATATGAATATCGTCATACCCTACCCATCCTTATTTTGCTTTATGATTGTTTTATGGTAGAAGAATAGATCCACGTTGTCTCTTTCCACGAGGATTGGCAGGGTGGTCACGCACCCAAAGGAAGAAAAACTGATAAAAAAAAAAAAAGATTACTCTTGCTTCCATCCCTCTAGTCATAAACTTATTTGATCAATAAGTGATAATGTTATACCATATTTACTATCACTGTAATTATATAAATACCAAAATATGCAGCCCTTTCAAGATAAATTATTATTATTATTATTATTATTATTATTATTATTATTATTATTATTATTATTATTATTATTATTATTATTATTATTATACCTGTATATGAAAATCAAGATCAAGCCATTACACTCCTTAAGGTTCTAATCCCAGGGCTCAAGCTTCCCTGGTGTACCAATGTCCCGCCAGAAGGGGCTGACTAACTTTTATAATTTTCAGGGAATGTGGCAAATGTTACAACAAGATGTACCTGAAGACTTTGTATTAGCCACTGGGGAAGTGCACTCCGTCAAGGAATTTGTTGAAGCTGCTTTCAAAGAGGTCAGCTTGAATGTTTTCTGTTATGCATGATTAGGCTTAATGTGGAAGGGCCCCCAGTTCCAACCTGTCTGTGTCCACCCTCATAGTGGGGAATAATAGTGACATATAAAAGGGCAAACGACAACATTTATTTGGCTTAATGTGATGACAGTTGCCTTTTGTTATTAAAAAGTCATAACTTCACACTGCTAAATGGTTTAAATAACTAGAATGGAGGTGTATATAAGAAATTTATAAATGTTTGAACTTTAAAAAACAATGTTATAATGACAGTATGGAACTGAAGTGATGGTTTTAAGAGCGCAGAACAAATCATGTACCTTAACATAAGTAGGAATCTTATGAAATTCTGAATGTTATCAAACACATTCTCAATTCAAAATACTACTGAAAATATTGCTGGAAGAAAGTATCATGAAACATGTGCCTTAATCCTTAAAGGTCTGGTAATCTACGGAAAACATCTTCCCTTGATAGCGAGATGATGTGATCCGCCCTGAAGGGGTTAATGTAGGAAGGGATTTTATAGTTCTGAATATTATTATAAAAATCTTTTTACTTCAAAATGCAATAGTAGATATGCTATTCAAAGTAACGAACAAATCCGTACCTTGACCGCAGTAGGATATTTGTAAAGTTTTCATAAGTAAATCACTGTATAATGTTGCTGAAAGTTGAACTGGTGAAATAATGGAAAATATGTGTCTATGTACATTGTTAATATCTTAATCATGAGTAGAATCTTGCACATGTCAAGTGTGGATTGTATCTAAGATTACTGTCGGACAGAAGTGATGTTTCATTGAAGATTAGATGATTATTCAATCCCTCATGAATCATATTTTCTTGTGATTGTATATTCAACATGTACTTCTTAATATAAAATTTATTACAAGAATATAGAATGTTATTTATAGAATATCTGTAAAATACTTCATAACTTTTTTGAATCAGAAACTAATACCATAGAAAAATAAAGAATATAAAATTGGACGTACAGTAATAGTAAAAGAAAATAATTTTAGAGTTATTATTATCTGAGTTGCAAAAATCTGTAAGTGTAAACTATTCTACTACAAAGCATAAAGACTACAGGTTGTTTATGTATAAACTCTACTATACTGATATGCTAACACTACATGAAGAATATTATCTGTTTGTCTGTAAACTGTATGACGGGTATACTCATGAAATGTGAAGTCTACAATATACATACTGTGCTTTAATATATTATAACTCAGTTATTCTAATCTTTCAGATTGGAAGAGAAGTCTACTGGGAAGGGTCAGGTGTTGATGAAGTAGGAAAAGAAAAGGGTTCGGATATTGTGAGAGTCAAAGTCAACCCAAAGTATTACCGTCCAGCTGAAGTTGTAAGTCTTTAAATGGATCTTTCATATTATTTACTGTGAGCATAGGCCTACATAAGGATGTTGTATTTAGTTGTCTGCATACAGATATTTCAGCCACAGCGGACCTATCACTTGATCCCTAAACCTCCTCTTTGGCCTACCTCTCCCCCTTCCTGCCTGGCAGCTTCATCCTCAGAATCCATCCCCCAACATACCCCGCATCCCTTCTGAGCACATGTCCAAACCATCTTAGTCTCGACTCTCTTACCTTGTCCCCAAACCGTCCTACCTGCACTGTCATTGCTAGTAAATTCAGTCTTTGTCTGTATAAACTCTTTAAAGAAACAATTTAATATACTGCAAAACTTCACCCACTAAAGAAAGGAAAGAGTTTCTTAATCAACATAGTGCTAATCCACTTGTGTTGGGTTTGATATGGTTTGGCTAAATAGGGATTAGATTGATACATTCTTGTTATATGTATTTTTATCTCTCAGAATTATAACTACTGTTGATCAGTCCAGTTTGCATACTTTATAAAAAAGTAATTATGGTATATTATTACAGCTTTTAATAAATAAAAAGCAAAATCCCAGAAACTGATTAGGTTTTAAGGTGGTACTTGTGCTTATATTGCCATTCCCTGAAGATATGCTTTATCTCTTTCTATTTTCCCTCAAAGTGGGACACACAATTCTACAAGTACCCTCGACTCCAACTAATTTAAAATGTATTATTTCAGGAGACATTTTATATATTTCTCATCAGTGTCTGTTGATCTTTAAGTATAGAAACATGTACTTGAAATTTAGTTCGTCATTTATCATATCTTCTTTTTCAGGAATTCTTGCAAGGGGACCCAACCAAAGCTAAAAACAAATTTGGCTGGAAACCAAGCTTTGATTTCAATGTAAGTACGGCACACAGAATAACCATTTATAATTATTGGGGTCACAGTAGGTCAGTGGTAGGGCGCAAAAGTCGGGGAATGAGTAATGTGGGTTCGATCTCACCACAAGGCACTTGGAAGGGCATCCAGTCTTAGTTCCACAGCTCGAATATGTCTGCGTTCACTTCCATTCAAAGGGAAAACACTGAGACACATACATAATGAGGTGGGGAAGATAGGCTTTCACCCTTGTATGCTTTGTGTGATGTCGAAAGAGAATAAAAGGAACAGTCTTGGTATTGAAGAAAAAAAATCCATTTGTTCTGTAATGTAGGAAGAATTATTAAAAGGATATTCTTGCTGTTGAAGGAGAAAAAATTCTATTTGTATGCATTGTGGAATGTAGGAGGAGAGTAAACGAGATATCTTTGCTGTAGGAAGGGAAAGATATCCATGTGTGTATTCAATGTGTATAGTAGGTGAATAGGAAGGATATATTACATATAGTCTCTTTTGTACAGTAATAACAGCTTGCTAGCGTCTATGAGACATGAAATAATATTTAAAAAGTAAATACATATAGTGCTATACCTTAGTTTAGCATTATCATGTGTTGTTTTCCCTTTCTCATATTTTGAATATCTGTATGGTGTTCTATCATACTTAGTTAACACTGCTCTTCTGTTGCTTTTTCAATAGCAAACAAATTTTTTAAAACTAAAAGTACTTGGAGTCATAAGATGGGTATTTTTAGACTTTTCCAAACCGAACACTGTTCCACCGTTAAACCAATACATCTTGTAGAATTACCACTGAATCCTCTAATTGACAAGACTACTATATGAAAGATGCCACTACCCTATCCTTCTTACTCTCTAATTACTTTGCCTATGCAAGAGCTGTATGAACCACCTTGGTTTATAGAACTTGGGTTTTGGGTGGGAAACAGGCACTCCTATTGACAGAGCTGATTTTTGCAGTGTTGTAGTATATATTCCAATTTCAATTGTGCATTTCTTTCCAGTGTCCTATGTATAAAATTTTAATTTTGCTAGTATAGCATTCATGTGATTATGAATACATGAAGTCCCTCTTAAAATTTCTTGGACTGTTCAAAAAGATGGATCTTAAAATTTTTTTATGACGTCTCTGTATTTTTATATCCAAACGGCCCCCTTATTTGAGTATCTGAAAAAAGTTACTTTACTATATTACATATAAAGCAGTGGGAGTAAACCAGGTTTAGCTGTTGGGCCTCATGGTAGAAGATCCTTGCCTGCTTACCCTGTGGATGACCCAAGCAGGGTGGAGGGGGAAAATGTAGCAGCCTGTTACCTTTAAGGAGCCGAGTCATGTGGACATTAGCTTCTGGTGAATGTGTGTACTTTGACTCCGCCACCCCTTTCAAGAGGGATTGTGTATGTATATATGTATATGTAATTTTTTATTTTTATGAGTGTGACACCGGGACAGGCAAGAAAATTGCCCTCATTAATAAAGGCATGGGTACGAAGAACACATTTAGACGAAGAAAAGTAAAAAGTTAAGGACAAGGCAGAGATGAGGTAATGGTACACAATAGGAAAAGTTCAGGCTAAAAGAATAGTTGAAGTACTAAGGACATAGAGATATGGCAGGATTAGTTCCTGAGATGACTATAGATCCGTTTTTTGAAGGAAGATAGGTTATAAGAATTAGGAAAGGCAGAATGAGGAGGAGAGTTCAAGAGACTGGAGGCAGAAGGGAAGAAGCAGGCGCTGCGCTGACCAATGCGCGAGCTACAAATCTCCACTGAGTACCTGTGAGACGAGGCCGCTTGGCGAGTGTTGCGCGGCCTTGGCAGTGGGGTAGGGCTGCAATTCGCCAACTCATCAGAGCAGCAATGAAAGTAGTAGCGACAGAATAGAGAAAGGGATAGTATCTTACGGCGAAGAGAAAGAGAATCCAGATTAAAAGTAAGAGAAGGGTCATTAATGAGTCGAACTGCCTTAGATTCAACCCTATCAAGGAGATAAGTATATGAAGAAGTACCCCAGATGTGCGAGCAGTGTTCTAAGCAGGGTCGGGTAAGATCTTTGTAGATTTTAAGTAACTGTAAAGAGGAAAAGTAATGACGAAAACGAAATAGAACCCCTAGATTTTTGGATGCATATTTTAAAATTAAATACTAATAAAAGTATTGATTCATTTCAGGCACTCGTGAAAGACATGGTACAAGCTGACATTGAGTTAATGAAGAAAGATCCCAATGCGTAAGAGAGCAAGATATTTAGTAAATAACCTGAACGTAATGGCTCAGTTAGCTGTGTGTTATTTTAACAAGCCATCATCTATGAATGGCATCTTGGGAGCTGTTGTGATGATGTTGTTACACTATTGTTTGAAGTATTTATTTGCAATCATAATCTGAGCCATTTTATCTACTGTGATTCCAAAGGTTTATTTATTTTTGTTTTCTAAACACGTGTTGTAATTAACTTGAGTGAAAGCAAGGCTTAGAAGACCATTATAAAAATTAAAAATATAACATCATTCACCATCATTCTTTCATTGGGTTGGCTGAGCAAAGACAGGAAGACATTCTTTCATGATCATCATCATTCTCATTGCTGCAAAGAATTAGCAGTCCCTCATCAGTTGTGTCCCTAATTACTTTGCATATAACCTAGTCCCAACTTCCCGTATAGTTTAAATCATTATGTATCTAATATAATTAAATTCGTGTAAAAACAATACAGTAGTTTGTTATAATGTATTTTTTCTAAGGAAAAGAATTTTCTGATTTTAATAATAGTATTTTCCAGTCATATATGTTCATAACTGCGTAAGATGCTGGCCAGCTGTATATTAAAATTTGTAGTCCAGAACACTGTTGTAATTGTGAATCAAGTGAAAGGACTACACTTCTTAAATTCTGAAAAGTTAATTATTAAAAAACATGAATGAAGTAGTCAGTGACAAAGATGTCTGTTGATTTTCGTCTTCTAATGACAACTACTGTACATTGACAGTAATATTCTTATAAAATGACAGAAGGTAATATATCAGAGTTTAAATAATTTAGCTTCACTATTCATTGTTTACGGTTATCTTGTCTTCATGATTAGTGATACCTTTGGATCACTGTGTTTCCTAGAAGGCTGAACAAAAGGTTAAAGACCTTTTTGTTTATTTTATGATTTTCTCATGTATTTTGTAGGTTTGTGACTGGCAATATGAAATTGTTCTTGCCATGCACTTTTATTTTATTTTAACATTAAGGGACACTTGTATGGGCTGCCAGAGCTCAGTGGTAGAGTGTAAGTTGGGAAGTGACTGAAGAGGGTTCGATCTCATCGTTTGTTGTTAGGAACGGGATCCGGCCTTAATCTTCCAGCTGCAGCATGTCTGTGTCCTCTCTTATTCGAATGGGGACTAATTATGACTTAAAAACGGTGCATTATTATATTAAGGGAAACTTGCAACTTAAAACTTTCATGCAGCTTTTTTTTTTTTAATTTGTATAAACAGATTTAATCTTGTATTATACAAAGAAATATCCAACAATAATATCATGTTTATAAACGAGCCTGTATCATGAAGCGAAATACTATATATAGGTCTAATCCACTTGCTGAAAACATAAGAAATGATATGTTAAAATCAGAGTTTGAGAATGTGTGTATATGATCTACTATAAAAGAAGACATTTATATTCATGTATGAGAGAGAGCACCTTATTACGTTTAGGAAGAGAGCATACTTCTCTTTTATTTCCCATTTGTCGTAAGAGCTCACTAAAAGTGATAGGTTAGCATAGAGCAGGTGAGGCCATTCTTCTTGATATATCTTACCTTCCCACAGAACAGCAAATAGAAGGGATGAGGATGGATAAGGTTTAATAAAGCCAGAACTCATTTTTGACCAGCTATTTCCACCCTGCTGGCCTGAGCAGAATGTGGTGACATATTCAAAAAATATAGAGTATTATTAAGCACAAAGGTCTTCATACTAAGCTTACATTTTGGTACATTGCTCTAAAAGACACCACATGGAGTTTTTTTTTTTTTCTATATGTATTTGTGGTAGTTTGAATTAATGAAAAAAAAAATGCATATACCAGGAGGTATTTACATTAAATATACAAAGTACACATTTTCTTGCCATCAAATAAATGACAGAAGAGGTGAGGATGGAAAGAGTTTCCTGGAACTTCAAATTCAGTTCTTTTAGTTAAGAATATGGTCACCCAGCATA
The DNA here is from genome assembly GCA_037179515.1 of Halocaridina rubra. NCBI lineage: Eukaryota > Metazoa > Arthropoda > Malacostraca > Decapoda > Atyidae > Halocaridina > Halocaridina rubra. Next base: position 49,841 of record JAXCGZ010009925.1, read on the forward strand.
GTTGCATGGGGATATGATGTCTTGTTTGAAAAATAAATTTAGCTTATAAATAAGTACGATATACTTCTATTTATTAATACATGCTGTTAGTATGCTGTAGTATTTTTATTTGTCTTGAAGATGGGTACTGCATTTCATGTGTACTTTATAAAAGTTTGATACATACTTAATGTAAACCGTGAGCAAGTATATGACATTTATTTTGGTTGTGATTCCTGCAATTTCTTTGATTATTGCCAGACTGCCTATGTCAATTACTTCTAGTCGAAGTTTGCTATCAAAAAGTATTTTCAATTTATTTACGAAGGCAAGAATATGTGCTTCTTAGTACTTTTAAAATTATTAATAAATTAGTAATAAATTAATACTAAATCATATTCCCTCACCCTCATCATAGATACACTCCACAGAATGAAGGATTTTTAATGCATATTTTTTAAAATTAAATTTTAGACGGCAGCATATAATTTTCTTTTTAATTGACAATATTCGTTAATGAATTTTCTTTAAAAAAAAAAAAAAAAAAGGCCAGTTTATATATCAGTATTATACCAGTTTGAAATTCTCTACATTACTTTGAACAAGTGTTGGTGATTGCATGGTGTGAGTTTGAACACACGGTTTGTGTTGTGTGCATTATTGCATTAATCTGGTAGAAATGATGGTCATGGTGAACACTTAAGCAAGAAATTGAGTAAAAAAAGTTGTTCCGTTTTAAAATTCTGTATACTCTTCATACAAAAATGGAGCTTAAGGATATTTTTTATCACTTTTTACTGCAGTATCTGTAAGGAATATACAGGTACATATACTGAAGTAACTTAAAAATACTGACATGCCAACCATGGTTCATTAGCAGGTAGAATTCTAGTGACTAAAGATTTGTTGACTCAATATTATATCCGTTCAGTCATACAGAACACGACTGTTTATCATATATCATTCCACAGAAGGGGGCATTATTTTCGGGTATCTTTATCAGTTGTTGATTAAATTTGATATTTTATCCATTGATTTTTCTTTTCCTTGTTAGCAGCACGATCCCAAAAACTTGGTAAGCAAAATGCCCATGGCATTGAAATATTCTAGGTTGAGTGTTAGTTGCAGAAATTTTTTTTATTTTATATGAACCCCATAATTATCATAATGGAACCGAGGAGATTTTAAATAGGAGAGAAGCTAATGACTGTATAAAGGTTTAATCAGCAATTTATAATGTATTCACGTCAAGTCAGGCAAAAATCTGCTACCGCTATGACAGTAGGTGGTAATACTTGCATCTTTTCCTGCTACCTTGCAGGTGCACACGAAAGAGTGAAAGTCTTTAGGAGTAAACCCTCAGAAAAAATCCGGAGTGAGAAGCCTGAAAGCCGTTGACGGGGATGAATGCTCCAAACCAACCTCTGGTATCTTCTACAATAATGCAGAGTTCCAAACGTACAAACTTTGTCTTTCCTTTGCACTAAATAGCACTGTTGAGAGGTGGGAAGCGCAAAATGGGCTAGTCAAGTCTTCCTTATCTTTAGCTTAGGCTAGAAGCCATACATAATGTTCAATCTATGTCAATAACAAAGATGACGGAATCATTGCAAGAAAAACTGCTGTATTTGCAAGTTGACTTCACAAGCAAAGGAAAAGTTTTGTCCAACTGATTTTGAGATCCTTTACAACTGTTTTTTTTACATGGAGACTGGCCATTAAAAAAAGAGAGATACGAGGGGTAACAGAAGTAAGATTATATTGGAAATACCCAATATATCTGTATTCATGACCGATAAATGATTATATTGTTAGAAATGAAAGACAATTCTCTGAAGCATTTTGAGGAATAGTATAATGTAATCATGATATGGTTGAAAATTTTACCTGTATTTTTCTTCTCCGTTTTCAGCTTTAACCCATTTCTATGTGGGGTCGCTGTTTTTGCTAACTTTTTTTTTCTACGAAAGCTATGATCCCTCATGTTTGAACATAATTTTACCATACGTTAGTTTTGGCAAGATTATTAGCATGGAGAAAATAATTTTAAAGGAAATCTAAGTTTTAGACAGAAGGAACTTACGCTGCATGGAATAATTCCTCTTTCCATGCAAGATCCTACAATTCCTGTGTATATTAAATCAGTTCAGTTACTTTAAACTACGGGATACAAATTGCATCCTAAAAAGCTCACTCTAATGCTTTTACTATGTGTATTGAGTGAAGACAGCACTAAGACAATGATGCTAAACTTTCAGTAATACCTGGTCTTTCAACACAGATAAAGTCTCAACACAAAACACTAGATATTCAAGACCATGAAATCAATACACTGGTACTGCCACTGACATGTACCTTGGAGAAGTAATGAAGTTCAGTATTCTAGTGGGCTAATATATAATTTACACCCTGGTAATGTGTATAATTACATGATGAACAATGGAGCCCTGATGGGCAATTGTAAGAGTTTTGGTAAAAATACTTCTTGTCATGGGAAACAATATCTTGTTATACCAATATGCAGGAATATTGTAAGATGAAGTGTTTTCATGTGGCCTACACAACAAATCTAATCCCACATCTCGTATAAAAAGAGGATCTAATGCTCAATGATTACTGATAAATGGGGCCTTCCTCTTTCTCTTGATATCTTTAAAAAGGAAATGAAATTTGATTAGCCTTCCCCCTTCCACAAACCAGACGTTCCATCTAACCCATTTTCTCACTTGCTTTCGAGGCCAAAGGGGTTAATCACCTGTCTGCCATACCAAAGAACTAGAGTTAAAGGGTGTCTTGTGTGAGGCAAAATATTGAAATTTTCAATTACTTTAGGTCCAGGATGTGGGAGGAATTGTAGAGGGATCTGTCATTTCCTAGTCCCTTCCATTTCAGCAAGTGTAATGAGACCACTATTCGATATTGTATGTCGTTAGTGGCACTAAATGGATCATGAAATCCTGCATTTGTATGCCCACACACAATAGCTCTGCAACTAAAAAAAAAAAAAGCATTGCAAAAAATTTGGAGGTACATATATGGTTCCAAAGCAATAACTGCTGTCTTCTTCGTGCTTAACAGCAGTGATGAGAGCATTCAAGGTACTGGGATAGTTCCCATGTCAAGTACCTACATGTGCAATAACAGTGAACGATCCTCAGAGCGCTCAATTTTCAGCTCTAGGAAAAAAGGTACCATCTTCCTCGGTTCAGTTGACCTCCTTTGTAAAGGAGAACAGCAAAACATGAGGAAAGATTTCAATAAACAAAGGAGTTTCTTTCCAGGGAATTTAGGTATAACACAAAGAAGGAAATACTTTATCAGTGTAAGAGTAGTTGATCATTGGAATTGGCTAAGCGAGGAGGTAGTTAATGCTATCTCAATCCATAGTTTTAAGGACAGGTATGATAAGTATCACTAAGTATAAAATGGAAGCGATGAGGAGACGGGAAGATACGAGCTTTGGGCTCTTTCCCGTAAACACAATTAGGTAATTACAATTAGGTAATTACTGATATTTTTGAACCTAACCTTTACACACCGACTTTTTTTTTTTTTTTTTTTTTTTTTTACACCAGGATGGACAAAGAAAACTGCCTTCATCGGACCAGACACAAAGGGAAAAAAAAAAAACGAGAAACAGAGAAGGGGAGTGTTGTGACATCAGATGAGAGGGGATGATGAAAGATGTGTAAAGAATATAAAAGAATATTCGGTGTTGATGTAGGCATAGAAAAAGAACCGCAACTAAAGAAAGACTTAACATCGAATTGTCCTGGGCCGTCCATTTTAGGTCCAAAAGACCTTCAGCTGTAGTATCGCTATGGCTGGGGTTCAGCTGAAATAGATAAATCTTTACAGTATATTTGGGTTCATTTTTATGTGGGTGAGAGTACAGACAAGAGTACAGAGTATCTAAATACACAATTCAAACTGCATCATGTGCACTGCTGCAGAAGCAGAGGAAGGAGAGTTTCTTGGAGAACCTGTCTAGCTGGTTGTTACTCCCTGGTAGGACCAAAACTCCCCCTGGAATCCCTCAGATGCCAACAGGCTGTATTAGAACAGTTGTTTAGCATAATTATTGACTATTTTCAGTCCCAAATAATTAGTAAATATTCTAAGCACTGGCATAATAAGGAAAAGCATGATATGTCTCTAGGCATTTATAATACTATAAAGACATAAATCAAACTGTGAACAACACTGACCAGCTTACTCCTCATTCAATTGCTCTCAAGTCTCATATAGAGGAAGGTGATATGAGCTTATGTATGTGTACCTGTGCTTCTGTGCTCTTACCTAAAGTTCCATATAGTATTGCTACATAGTCTCAGACGCATCACGTCAATTAATGCGTCCATGCTAACAAAAGAACAGTATTTTCGTTCCACGATGGTATGAGAATTAAGGAAACAAAGACATCCCCTTACTTATAAAAATAAAGCAATAGGGGAAAAAGGGGGGTGAGGATGGGGGGCTTAACATTCATACACTGTTGAGTTGATAAATATCTAAAGTAAGTTTGGCCAGAAGTAGCGTGTTATAGCTCCCAACAGAATGCCAGAGAGAAGTCGGTCCTCTGTTAAGGCGGAGAGCACATGTCTCTCGCTCCTGTATTGTATATTTTCACGATTTCGCCGCAAAGGGCCTGTTTACACATCCCTAGTTTGTCTTCTCACAACACACACAGGCCCAACGAGCTGTTGCCCGAGGAAAGCTTCCCCTGTGTTTATTTACGGGGGATTCGCCATCTATTCACCCTGGTTTGGGTTTTAAAAGATATAAACGGGGCAGATGTTTCTGTTCCTGACGTGGTAAAACTAACATAACAGTTTATCGGGGCGAGAGATTGCATCGATGGCCTATATGAAAAAAAAAAAATACACACACATCTCAATAATAGAATTTGAGCAGCGCAGTTCTGATCATTTGAAGCTAAGAACGGTAGTCAAAACAATATATATATATATATATATATATATATATATATATATATATATATATATATATATATATATATATATATATATATATATATATATATATATATATATATATATATATATATTATATTATATTATATTAAAAAGTCATCTCGAGAAAAAATAAAAATAAGAAAAACAATATGATACTGATACAATGTAAATTGTATATTTTAACCTAACTTGACTTAATAGCCAAAAAGAAAAAGAAAAAAAAATGTCAAAACAAAAAGAAGTTAATTGCTTCAGAGAATTAAAAAAAATTCTAAATTCTGTGTCAACGCAAATTATATATTTCAACGTAACTCGATTTTAAATGCAGTGACACTTCATTCCCAATCAAATTCATGATTAATATATATATATATATATATATATATATATATATATATATATATATATATATATATATATATATATATATATATATATATATATATATATATATATATATATATATATATATATATATATATATATATATATATATATAAAGCAACTGATTGGCAGTAAGCTTCGAGACGTAGATGTAAATATTATAAAACAAAAAAATATATTCGTAAATCTAATATGAATTATATGAAGAAAGACTTCGCAATATAAAAATGGGGATGACTGTTCTGTACAAGAAATTAAAGTTTATATAATGATTTAATGACGGCGACAGTTGAAGTGTTATTAAAGAGAGAGAGAGAGAGAGAGAGAGAGAGAGAGAGAGAGAGAGAGAGAGAGAGAGAGAGAGAGAGAGAGAGAGAGAGAGAGGACTTGATTATGTATTAGAACTTCAGGATTACCTAGAGAGCTGTGCATTCTATTTTACTTTACCTAACCAAATTTAACCTAACAAACCAGACCGGTCCATAATTAAGGAAGGAGTTCGAATTCTACATATGATCCCAGTATGTGCAATAGAAACCAAGATATATTTGCGTGTCCAGTAAACTCTCTCTCTCTCTCTCTCTCTCTCTCTCTCTCTCTCTCTCTCTCTCTCTCTCTCTCTCTCTCTCTCTCTCTCTCTCTCTCTCTCTTCCACAGACACAGAAGAATTTATGAAAACAAATAGAGAAAATGAAAATATGTCGCAATACTGACGTCAATGAAATATTTTTTTGATTGAAAATAAGTTTTTACGATGTGGTCCATATCCCCCGCCAGACACAAACATCATATTTTCAATATTTGCCCACATTATCTTCCTCTGTTTAATTTTGATGAACAGGTAAAGACGGAAATAGGCTACAGCCGTCAAAGAGAGAGAGAGAGAGGAGAGAGAGAGAGAGAGAGAGAGAGAGAGAGAGAGAGAGAGAGAGAGAGAGAGAGGGTGTGCGTTTTTGTATAAAATGGCCTACGAATATCAGTGCTACAGAATTGAATAAAAAATATATATCGTGCAATTAAATATAACTAAGTCTATATATAAGAAAGGTGTAATTTTTCCACTTCATATGGATACTTAATTGTCAATGTTTGTATTATTATAAATACTTACTGTGTGGAAGAATATACAATGCGGAAAAAGTCTAGCAAGAAACAGCGACCCCATACAGAAATGGATTAAACATGAAGACAATAATATATATATATATATATATATATATATATATATATATATATATATATATATATATATATATATATATATATATATATATATATATATATATATATATATATATATATATATATATATTATCCTAAAATGTTATCAAAATGAATTTATTTATAACATGAATATTATCTGCCATCATTATGAACATTTTAAGAAAACCTTAAAATATAAATTAACTGGATTCTTTAAACATTAATATTATTCATAAGATTTTACCTTTAACTTAGCATACAATATAATTAAAACCTTATTTTTTATCTATTTATTTTTCACTCATTTGTTATAACCAATAATTATTATTTTATTTCATTTAAATTACATATAGTCAGGTAATTCGCTTCAAAGGTTTATGTAAATTTATCCTATAATTCCAAAATTGTACATAAAAATTTGTAGATATTTTGCAATTAAATTTTAAATATTTCAATGGGCTTTTCAAGTCCAACCGTACATAAAAGAAGTTCTGTAATTTTCATTAATATTCTGAGAGATCATATCATGTCAATCTATACTTAGTAAGTTTTTATTTTTCTCTTTCTTTATTGGACCTTGAAGATGAATATAAAGTACATAAAGTCCTCGGTAGTGTCTTAATGGGAACAAATATTTTATGAATCTTATATAAAAACGTTCTCAAAATAAAGCGATCAAGAGGAAAAACGTCATCGAATTTACAATAGCCTATTGACCTATTACAATGGTAAGAAGTGCTACCAGCCAACTACCTATTTGACCTATCATAAATGCTAATAGCCTATTAACCAACTTCAAAGCTCACTTACCAATATAAAAGTGGCAATACGTTATTAAGCAACAGTAAATATGGAAGGTATCAACAGCCTAATGGCTAATAGCACAGTTGGAAAGTGTTATAAGAATTTTAGTGCGATGGAGAGTACTAACAGCCTACTTCCAAAACTAAATATAAATACTAATTGCCTACTAGTCAATAGCATTGGTCGAAAATGTTCTTAAAAATTCTGATGAAAAGTATTTCCATGAGATATTAGTAATGTTAATTTAGTATTCTGCTTAACATTTAGAAAAAATAAGTTTTTTTTTTTTTTAATCTTCAGCTCTTCTCATGTTTATATTGGGTCGCTGTTTCTCATTAATATCCCAGGGTTCGAGCTTTGTTTTAGTTCAAAATTTCCGGCAGGAAAGCCCTTCCAGATTCCAACGAATCTGTATTTTCTATGGGACAGGATTTAAATTTTCTTGCTTATATACTGCTAAAACATTACACAGAGACATGTGACCAAGGCACTCTCACATCATGTTAAAAGGTAATTATTACAGTCTCACTCATAAATATTTAAATATATACAATAAAATAGATGTAATTGATAATTTTATAATAAAGTATACACAAGTAACAATATTGTAATAATATACTGAGCTTCACAAGTGCATTCAGAGAACTATCACTAAACACAAATACATGTATAAAATTACATTTTTAGTGCTGGATATACATTTACTATTGAATACAGTATGTCAGGATCACAAATATACTTTAAAAGTTCGAAATGGCACAGTCCAGGAGGTCTGAAGTCCCGTAAATTAATACATTCTGTTCTTCATATATGTAGATGATCTGGAGACAGTAAATGCATTTTTGACTATGCAGACATAGCATGGGACGCAAAGTAAAAGACGAAAATAGTTCTTAATAACTACAGGAAATTTTAAATTGTCTGCATGAGATTCAACACTTTAATATGGAAAGTCATGAGAGTGCAATAAAGCTCGTACTTGGGCATTCAATAGCCAGAGAGGAACTTCAAGAAACTGTGAACAAAAGAGATTATAAGGGTAAATGCATTGGCAGATTTGTCAATGGAAATGCATATAGATGGTAAAGACAGCATATCCCTAGAAAACATAAGGGTGGCCTTCAGGGCTATGGGAGAGGAAATTGTTATGATATAAGTGATCTAATCCTTTATTGATAATAAGGTTATTCCCTTTATCGCACCTCTTTTGTTTTCATTGTACTTCTACCTATTTGGTTTCTAATGTTTATATTGATTGAGCCGACCGGCACACATCTTGCAACAATAAACTGGAAGCCATGATATACGCTCATTATTAATACAAACCTTTACATTTGGCGACGAGTAAACCCTTCATGGATATGGGAAACCTCTTGAGTTTGGTTATATTACTGGCTTAAATAGATTCGCCTTGCAAGATTTCTGGTAGGTGCCAAATGTTTTGTTTGCCGACGCCAGGATTAGGCTACCATGGTTATGCCTAATTGGATCCTGGATTGATGCTGCGTGATTCACCTCGACTAGGCTAGTGTTGGATTTAAGCCTAGGTGCCCTGTATGATGTTGCTGCAGTTTTGGGCGCATGTTTCTTCAAGCCTAGCATACGTTTTTGCTACCCTAGCATATCGAATTGTCGGTTGTTTGGGTGCTACATTAGCCTAAGTGTTTGTGGATACTGGTAATATTACAGAATAGGTCCGCAATGTCGTCGTCGTTGAATCAGATTAGAATTGATTGTTTTAATCCATCGAAAATTTCCTTGGAATTATGGCTAAGCCTATTAGAGGCACATTTTAGTCATTTAAATGTCACTGAGGCTGACGAGAAAAAAAATCTCCTGCTTGTGTCATTGGGTACTGATGTTTTTAGTGTTTTAGGCAATCTTTGTGCTCCTGATTTGCCCCACACAAAGTCTTATGCAGACTTGGTTCAGTTATTGAAAGGTCATTTTATTGTTACGCCTTCTTATCACAGAAGTTTGCTAGCCTTCCAGCAAAGAAAAAAAAGGAAGGATGAGAGTGTAAAAGAATTGTATGCTGATTTAAAGGCTCTAGCAAAGCATTGTAATTTTGGCAACCAATTTGATGGTAGAGTAAGAGATCAGTTATTTATGGCTGTAGATGCTGAAGTTTATTTTTCAAATATAGTGGCTCTCAGGCTATTTTGGAGAGAATTTTGAACATGGAAAAAGCATTTGTAAGTGAGAAAGATGAGGTTCAGTCACAGGTTCAGGTTGTAAGAAGAAAATATGTAGGTTTATCTTGTCAACATTGTGGTTCCTCTCATGACAGCTTTTATTGTAGATTTAAGCATTTATCATGTTATAATTGTCATAAAAAGGGTCATTTACAGAAGGTTTGTAAAGAAGCCAAAAGAGAGAGTGGTTATAGTACAGCTAAAGGTTCAAATAGACCAAGCAAGAAAGATTTTAGGAGTAAACCTAAGTTTAATAGTAGGAAAACTGTAAAGATTGTGAATGATCAAGATGTATCATTAAGTGATAATGATGATGAGGATGATAAAGTGTTAACTGTCAGAGATAAAATCTATGCTGTTCATGCTGAACAATTTTATTTTTCTGTTAATAAGATCCAAGTTCCTTTTGAGGTTGATAGTGGTGCTACTGTTTCAACTTTGAATAAAGATTGGGTTGAGAAGTTGAATTTGAAAGTTGAACAATGTAAGAAACCCTTACAGGCTTATGATGATTTTAAAATAAAGGTTTTGGGAAAAGTGGTTGCTCCTGTTGTGTATAATGGATATAATGTATCACAAGTCTTTTATGTTGTTGGTTCAAAGAATACAAATTTATGTGGTAAAAATCTAATGAAACAAGTTGGTATTTATTTAGCAGGATTAGATGGAAGTACCAAGGTTAACAATGTTCATAATGTAAGTGTTGAACAAGTGTTTGAAGATTATAATGTTAATGTAAGCAAACCTATTTCTAGCATTGTAGCTAAAATTCATATAAAGAGTGATGCTATTCCAAAGTTTGTAAAAGCACGTACTGTTCCATTTTACCATAATGAGATGGTTGAAGAGGCCATTGATAAACTTGTAAGTGAAAATATTATAGAATCTGTATCTCACAGTGAATGGGCTGCGCCTATTGTACCTGTGTTAAAAGAGAATAAGAAAGAAATTCGCATATGTGCAGATTTTAAGCATTTGAATAAGCAAATACAATGTGATAAATGCCCCTTGCCTAAGATTGATGAACTTTTGTGCAGTGTTGGCAAAGGCAAAATTTTTTCTAAGATTGATTTGAAGAATGCATATTTGCAAATACCTGTTGAAGAACAAAGTCAAGAGTTTTTAGTTATTAATACACACAAAGGAATGTATAAATACAAGAGGTTGCCCTTTGGCTTGTCCTCTTCTCCTGGTATTTTTCAAAGATTTATTTCACAGATCTTATGTAATATTGATGGTGTTGCTGCATATATGGATGATATAGTTGTCAGTGGTGAAACTAAAGATGAGCATGATGAGAGACTCAAGAAAGTTTTAAATGTGTTGCAATCTCATAATGTACAGATAAATAAGAGTAAAACAGTTTTAAATATGGAATGTATTGAATATTTAGGTTACTGTATATCAAGTGAAGGAATAAAACCATCCCCAAAGAAGGTTAAAGCAATTTTGGATGCTCCTTGTCCTACCTCAGTAGCAGAGGTCCACTCATTTTTAGGGATGATTACATTTTACTGTAGATTTATTAAGAATTTTTCAACTAAATCAGCTCCATTGTATGATTTACTGAAAAAAGGTGCCAAGTTTGAATGGACAAAGATTGAACAGAATGCATTTAAATGTCTTAAACAAGATTTTGTAGACTCTAAAGTATTAGTAAATTTTGATGGGTCATATCCCTTGATTGTAGAAGTTGATGCTTCACCTGTTGGTGTAGGATGTGTGTTATTGCAAAAGGTCAATGGAGTAGAAAGACCTATTTATTTTGCAAGTAAGAAATTGAGTAGTGCTGAGATGAAATATTCACAGTTGGATAAAGAAGGATTGTCTTTGATTTTTCGCTGTCAAAAGATTTAGATATTTTCTTTTGGGTAGAAAATTTATGGCCAGAACGGACCATAAACCACTTTTAGGATTGTTTGGTAAAGATAAGCCAATTCCTCAGAATGCCAATTCTAGGATACAAAGATGGGCTTTGTTACTTTCTCAATATGACTTTGATCTAGTGCATAAACCTGGAAAGGAAAATGTTATTGCCGATGCACTTAGCCGTCTTCCAGTAGAAGATGAAATTCAGTCTGGGATTCCTGCTGAGTATGTAAGATTAGTGGAATTGCTTGATTTTGATGAAATTTCTTATAAGGTAATTAGACAATATAATAAGAAAGATAAAGTGATGTCTCAGTTAATTAATTGTCTAAGATTTGGTTGGTCTAAAGAAAATAATTTGTTACTCATGGAATATGGTAATGTTAAAGATGAATTGTCTCTTCATAATGATGTAGTGTTATACAGGAATCGTATTGTAATACCTGTAGAGTTGAGGTGTAAGATATTGACTCATTTACATAATGGTCATAATGGAATAAATGCCATGAAAGCAGAGGCTAGGAAATGGGTTTGGTGGCCAAAGATTGACCAAGACCTTGCAGAGATGACAAAGAATTGTAATATTTGTTTTAAGAATTATAAACAACCACCAGCTAATACTTTGTCATGGCCTAATACGGGAAAACCATGGTCTAGGGTCCATATGGACTATGCAGGTCCTATTGATGGTAAATATTTTCTAATTGTCATTGATTCTTATAGTAAGTTCTTAGATATACAGTTCTCTAGTTCTGCAACATCTGGTGTCACTATAAATCACCTAAGGAAAGTATTTTCTAATTTTGGCTTGCCAGACATGATAGTGTCAGATAATGCTCCTAATTTTGTATCACAGGAAATGAAGGTGTTTTTGCAAAAGAATGGTATAAAACATGTTTGTCCTGCCCCTTATCATCCAGCCTCTAATGGTCTTGCAGAAAGAGCTGTAAGGACATTTAAGGAGGGTTTAAGGAAATTTAAAGAGGGAGATTATACTACTAGAGTTTGTCGTTTTCTTTATAACTATAGAAGAACTGTACATTCTGCTACAGGAAAAGCTCCTGCAGAGATTATGTTTAATAGAAATTTCAGAGGTACTGTAGATGTAAAGCTGAAAGAAAGTAAAGAATGTAATGATAGTCTTTCAAATGAAGAAAACATGTACAAAGTTGATGATGCTGTGTTTGCACGTAACTATGGTAAAGGTCCACTATGGGTGGAAGGTAGAATTGTAGAAGTATTGGGTTTAAGAAATTATAAAGTGCAAGTACATTGTTCAGGGAATATGATATGGAAAAGACATTCTGATCAATTGATGCATAGATATTTTGGAGATTTCAATCAGTCTAATAATGAAATGTTGAATAATGATTATGATAAATCCTGTTGTAAGTGAAATTGAAGCTGATAATCCTGTTGTAACAAGTGTTCCTAGTGAATTAACAACCAATTCTAATATTATAGAAACAAATGGTGTACTTTCAAAAGATGTTATTAATGTACCTTCAAGAGATGTAAGTAATAGTGCATGTGATGAGTTACCTATACAGACTCCAGTAGTGAGAAGGTCTCAGAGAAATATCAAGCCCCCTGATCGTCTTAATTTGTAAATAGTGTTTTGAACTCCTTATATAGAATTTTCATGTGTGCCTTGTTTTAAGAAGTTGATGACTTATTTTTTATATGTGATGTATTGCAAATTCTAGGGGAAAGGAATGTTATGATATAAGTGATCTAATCCTTTATTGATAATAAGGTTATTCCCTTTATCGCACCTCTTTTGTTTTCATTGTACTTCTACCTATTTGGTTTCTAATGTTTATATTGATTGAGCCGACCGGCACACATCTTGCAACAATAAACTGGAAGCCATGATATACGCTCATTATTAATACAAACCTTT
>JAXCGZ010009926.1:0-63099 GCA_037179515.1 Halocaridina rubra
TCGAGGAGAAATTCCTAATGTGTTCAGAAAAACTGAGAAGCAAAGAAGAAACTGTGTTATCTGTTGAAGTAAAATGCAGTAATCTTGAATCAGAAATAACATCATTAAAAAGTGACTTGTGCAAAGTGCAAGCAGACTTGCAGTCAGTGCAATTAGAAAACAAGAATCTGCAGGACGTTGTAAATAAAGAAAGGACGAACTGTGAGACTCTTGAGAAGGCTAGATATGAAGTCCAAAGTAAATTAGATACTACCTCCAGTGAAAAGACCAAACTGTCTAAGAATTTAGACGAATACGTTGAAAAGCTTGCTGCATCAATAGAACGTACAAAGGATCTTGAAGGAGAGGTTACAAGCAAATCGTCCCATATCACTGAGCTTGACCAAAGTCTTACGCAGTTTAGGGCTGAGTGTGAATCACTTAGATTAAAGCTTAAGGGCTCAAAGGAAGACATAGAACAAAAAATTGAAGAATCAAAGACTGTTAAAACACTAAGGGAGGCAGTTAAGAATATGGAGGATGAACTAAGTGAGAAAAAGCAGGTAAGAATACTTGATTTTGCCGTCGTTGTTTGTTTCTTTATCTAACTTTTCCCATGAAACTATAAGTATATTAACTGTCTTCCTATCTATCTCTATATGTGTCTTCAGTTGAAGAACTTGCAGTTCAAAAAACGCTGCATAGCAGCTTTGATTCAAGCGGAAGTTATGATATATATGACTGTGAGGTATTTCATTTAAAGAGACACTGAATGCGTAGTATATTGCAGCGTTGAGTAAAATATATATTTCTCTCACACTCTACTCTCTTAACTCTCTTTCTTATCTCTTTATCTATCTCTGTTTTTCAATGTACTGTATATCTACTTTAAAGTATTTTTAACTGTATCTGTCAGCCTATCTCTCATGCTCTCTCTCCGTCATTAAGCCTGTCTGTTGGTTTAAGTACTGTACATTTTTATGCTACCTTGAAACGTTATTCTACAGGTGTTCTCAATTTCGAATTTGTATTTCTCTTTAAGATACATTCTCTCATCTATAGCTAATCTTACCTTGCACACCATGCAATACCAAAATTAATTTGTCCTTATATATCCCCAGTGTAATGAACATATTGTGCAATTTAAAAAAGAAATTTTGAATGAGAATAATATGTGTAATAAGCTTTTATCACCTTCTCATATGCAGGCATTGAAAGTACAAGGGCAGAGGTTAGCAGACATGAAGAAGACCATCCAAAGAGAACTGAAACTCTCTGCCGATACAGCTGACAATGCAACTGAATTACGAACAGAGGTCAAACCTCCCCAAGCTGTCTCTCCTCCTCCAAATGGTGAGTTTCTCAGGCTGAAGGTCTGTTCTTTCTTCAGAGCAATGAATTATATCCACTGTTGAGAGTTACACCTTCAGCAATATTAATTTGTTTCCCACACATATACTCTTATCTTGACAGTGTCGAAAGGGTGCCACACCCAGAGAAAAGGAATATTAAAGCAGTATAAAGATATCATTTTTCAATTAACCTCCATTTGCTTTAAGTCAAGTTCCAGCATGCCATATATAGTGAACAATGTAAAGCAGACACCAATACTGAATTCTAGATCCAGTCCTCAGGTTTAACCAGTTTTTCTTGGTCCTGTCATGAATTCCAAAGCTGGGTGTATCCAGTTTGAAATACAATGTATAATTCTTTCACTGTCCATCCTTTCAAGGTGTCCAATCTACTTCATGAAACTTTACTATGCTATTTCAGTCCATAACTCAGGGAATAATATACAACATGGAACAAATGCTGTTAATGGAAGTCCTAATACAGATGGCGTTAGTCATGAATATTTGAAGCATGTCATCATCAAGTATCTTACGTCAAGGGAATATGAGGTCAGCTCTATTGTACTTTGTGATTACACTATTTTTGTATTTTTTATGTCTTCCCAAAAACTTTAATTCTAAGAAAATATATCACTCATTAAATAAGCTATTTTTTTATTTAAAGACTTCATAACTGGCTGCAGCTATTATGCTGGCCATATCTTTAATAATAGAACTGAAAATATATTTCTTAACATGAAAATTATTATACTCTTACATTATCTTATCACCTCTAGCCATCTGGGTTGCCATGACTTGGGAAGAAGACTTGAGGCAGAAGAATTTCAACTTGCATTTTACATCTTTATCTTTCCCTGCTAGATGTTTTTCTCCGTTTTGTCTCACTTTTAATCCCCATTCTAATGGGGGTGGAGCTGAAGGATTAAGGCTGGATGCCCTCCTAATGTCCCACAGTGGGCTTGAACATGGGTTTCTTACTTCACAAGACGAGTGCTCTAATCACTTTGCTGTCGTGGTTCCCATTTTCTTGCCAATTGTATTTAGGTATTTAAAATGAATAATGAATATAGGGTGGAATTGTAACCTTCCACTTTCCTCTCGTTTTTTAGTTAGCTCCTCTGACTTGCAGGGAATGCAAGTTTGTGAAAATATTTCTTCCCCTCCCTCAGAGAATACAAGGCCAGTTTTTAGTCAATTTCACAGTACGAGTGCTCAGAATTCCTTCTCTCCCACATGCATCCAATTTACCCATACTTTAATTTTTTAGGCTGTGCAGTTGACAAGGGCTGTTGCTACTTTACTACACATGACCCCGGAAGAAGAACGGCTTTTGAGAGAGACTCTGGAATGGAAGATGTCGTGGTTTGGCTCCAAACCCAACTTAGGCAAGGGTCAGGATGCCAAAACAATTCCCTCATCACAATGACCTTTAGGGTGATGGGTCTATTAGCCCTCTCCTGCGCCTTTTTCATAACCAAATTTTAGATATTTTGTAGTTGTAGAGTTATTACTATTTCATTAATCAACATATGTGCAACTGTAGATATTAAATTATTTCTGTACCATTTCAGTCAAAATTGCAAACATCACTGAATATTTTTATGATAATATAGTTTTTATACTTAAAGCAATTGTGCTTTATGTACCATAACAACAGTTGATGATTTTCCAGTTGTACTTCTAAATATCTTTTTCTTCTGCCTGGTATGATGCATCCTTATGATGTCGCTTTCCCTGAGATATGAGATGAATTCCAATATAAGTTTTATGTCAATATTCAAAGAAGTTAAGTACAGTATGTCATCACAAGTTCCATGAATATAGTATATTTTTGTCTTAGGTATGCTTCAGCTTTTATCAGGCTCCTTTTATAAATGTATATCACATGTCAAAACTCATCATATGCTGTTTAGATTAACTTTTTTCTGCAAGCATGATGCCAAGTTCCTCTGATAAGGTGATGGGAACTATGAGAAGGAGACCAGAGATTCATCTTGTTTTCCCTTTTCACAATTTTTCCATCAGCTCTTTAAGCAGCTTGTGATGAAAATTTTGTAGTGAATGTCACTAGATCGAAAGTATTTTTACTTTACATTATTTCCATTTTCATGTGCATGACTCAGCACCTAGAATTCCTTTTTGATGTGATACATATAATAGGCGCGTTATGCACGCACTGTAAAAAATTATGATTATTTTCTCTGGTATAAATTCTTCAGTCAAGGCTACAGAATTTACCAACTTCCTTTTAGAATAAGAACTTGAAAAGAAGTTATTTAAAAAAGATTTTCAGAGACTAAAGCACTTTTCTCACGTAATATACATTTGAACATCTTTTATGTATTTGAAGGTCATTCTAGGAAATAATTTAAAGGCTCTGAAATCATGGTCTATCTTATTAATATTACTTTGGAATATAGAAAGTATCACTTATTAATACGTATATAGATGCCATAGCTGTATATATTTTCATATTTCTCTCCAGGTTGACGGAGGTACAATTGGCCTTACAGACAGACGATAATAATAGCAGTTCAGCAGACTTAACGGACTAAGCTACACAATGAAAAAGGATTTTATCAGCTTTTTATTAGCTGGATATTAACTCTTGTTAACTTGAGAGACAGACATAAAACTGATGATACTGACTGACAGACAGAGACAGGGTGGCAAGCAACAAACAGTTGATCAGTTGGTTGGAGAAGTAATACTACACTGACATTAAAATGGATAAAATTTTAAGCTGTTTTGTTTAAGGATCATTAGTTGGTTTGTGTGCTGTGTAGGAAATATGAAAATGAAATTAATCATCCCCCATCTCCAGTATGGTATCCCCTCTAATCGCCTTTTACGAAACAGGAGATACAAATTTGGGAATCTTTATACCCCACCTCCTGCTTGCTATGGCTGGAAACATGGCTGGACAGTTTGCCCATGGGTACTTTTCCTGCAACATTTTTCCTACCGGACAGTATGCCTGTGGAAACCATGCCTACCAAACATCATGGCTAACAGAGGTTTTGCAATGCTGAAAACTGTGTCGCTTTGATAAAGATTTAATACATAGTGAAACTATTTGAAAGGATTGTCCTTTAGGTTCATTTAGGTTAATAATATGAATATAAAATAAAATAAAAACAGTCCCCCCTCTAAGCTGCTTTGTTAGGCATGCATTCTTTAGGCATCTTGTCTGTTAGCTATAATGTCCAGTTGGCAAACTCGAAGAGGGAAAAATGTCCGGATACCGACTGGAAAAGGCAGTATATTGTGTACTTGCATAGAACATATAATTTTAGGATAAATCCGTGTCTCTTCTTGGTTGAATGAGGCCTATTTATAACAGTTTAGACAGCAGTAAACAGAGAGGCCACATATTCTCTGATGCCTCTGAGATCTATCTTATGATTCTTTTGGAAGAGATGAAACCATATTTTCCATTCTATATCTAGACAGAATTGCTTAGCAGCAGATATGAAAGAGAAGGGCCTGGATACCAACAGGACAGAGGCAGGTGGAGGCAGCTCATCAAAAACAAAGACTCCGTTTTAAAACGAGCCAATAAAGCTGACGAAGAAGAAGATGTAGATAGAATGGCAAAAGATCATGGAAATTGCCTATATGGAAAGCAATGCGCCTTGTGAAGGAGATCAATAGCTCCTGAAAGTATAATGGGTTTTAAAATTAACTTCTCATTGGATTACCGGTTCACTTTAGTTCTTAAAATTGTATAGTTCTAGTTAATTACTAATATTTTTATAATTTTGTGCACACTACAAAGTACTTTTAAAGCCTTTAGAACTTCTGTATTTGCCCCAACAAAGATTGTGTAATTTAAAAAATTCTTATCAGCATCTATTTAGAGCATATTTACTTCTTGCCTACAGTAGGTTTTGGTGTCTTAGATATGTATAGTTTATTTTATGACTGTTTCAGAGCTTATGATTTTAATTACTGTATATCTAATAAAAAAAAACTTAGACCTTGTTGCAAAACAGTTTTCTGAGATGTTATTTGAACGAATCTTTATATGAGCTGTAAAATGAATGAATTTAGTTTCAAAGTTTTTTCTTTTGAGGGCGATTCACAAGATTCCAGTAATTTTCCTGCTTTTAACTCTTCTTCATCTTTTGTAATTCCTACAAGCTTAGCCGTGACTTTCATCATAAATTGCAGAGGTACACCGATAGTTGCATTGTCAAACAATAGAGTTTTTAGTTGGTTTTTGCTTTGTATAATATTATGTACATTAAAGCTTTTGTCTTATGAAATAATTACCGTTTGTGTTATGTAATATTGTACTATATTTTGTAAAAGAAATCATTTACTCTAAACGTAAACTTTATTAAAATTGAATTTAATATTGTCTCTGCATATAGTGTGTTACATGTACAGTAGGAATGAAAACACATCTTCAGGTGTGAAAGTCCATTTTGCAGTTGTATATTAAAACTATGTTAATGTTGGTAAATAGCTGTAACATTTATTGTAACAATTTGTAAATATATATTTACTGTATATATATATATATATATATTAATTTTCAGGAGTGATTTTTACTTAATAGTATATGGTGAGTAATGTGGAATGACTGTGTTCAGAGTTAAGAATCAGGAAAAGGTTTGCCTTTTATGAAGCCTTGGCATTTTCAAAGCTTATTTGACTCATGGCCTTCACAGATCATACCCTTCATACCAAAATTTGCTTTTCTATTCTTGTCTTCATCTTTTTTGTTAATAGTATGTAGAATGTATATCAAATGCCAATATTAAGAGGAGCTGTGTTAAAAAAAATTTAATCTATAGGGCTTTTATTTCTGTTATAAGTGATTAACTGCAGTTACTCTATAGAATTTTCTATAAAGCTGATCATTTGCTGCAAAAACATATTCACGTCTTTTCTATGATTTATGTTGTTGCAATATTTATTTTATTTCTGTTTGGGGCTGCTTGTGAAAATTTTCTCTGGCTTCCTGTTAATCATCTTTTTTCATTAACATTTCCTTGAGCTGTGTCCTTAAGTTTTGAAACTTCGTAGCTATAATTTTGTCTAACATCTACTAATACTGTAGATGTGTAAGTGCGATTTTGCCATACAGCTCATGTTAAGCACTTTAAAAGAATTGCTTCCTAATTTTCTAGTCAGAATTTATATGGTAAATAGTCACAACTTTTTTTTGTGTTATTGTTTTATTGAGGTAATCTGTTTATGCAGTATTGTAATATTCTGAAGAGAGCCCATTAATGTAAAAAGCTTGTCTTGTGTCATAAATGCTAAATAGTTTTGTGTCTTTTGCTAGTGCATATTGGTAATATGACTAGCCAAGGTCACCAAATTAATATTTACTTAAGTAGTCTTCGTGCTTATTTTCTTAAAGGACCTAACATTTCAAAAGGTAGATATTCATTTTTATCCATTTGTAGATATCCAAAGTGTGCTTACAGTATTTTTGGATTGTAGGAAAAAAATGTATGCGGTAGTTAAATATAAAATTGAATTTTATGATTTGCTATGATTTCTCTATATTCTTTTAATTATTGCAGTGAATGCCAAAAAGAAATTCACACTCATATACCCTGTGAGGCATTGGAAGTGTCTAACTAGGATAGAGGAGCTTGGCGGCAAGTTCCCCTTACCAGATATATATTTTCATGTAAAAATTTAACATACAAAAGAAGTAGAATGCGACATGCTCTTTCAAATAGAAAAATGGTTGTTTTAAAGCTGAGTACCGTATAAACGTAGAGGTCTTATTTGACATAAAGTTCGACTTATGTTTTAGAGCAGAGTAACCTCAAGAACTAAATTTCGTGCTAATTTGTATAAGACTAGTTTGTGCAGGGACCTAAAGGAAGAGGAGATAATTAAAAAAAAATAAAGCTCCTCATTAGGTGAACCAGACATCATAGATCGGAGGAAGATAATAATCATTTGTTGATAAGAAAGCCCTCTATGATACAGTCAGCTTCAGTTTACTTTTGAAAATTATTTTATAAAAGTAACACAATATTAAAATGAAGTCAACCCTATTGGTAATATCTTTGAGGCATTGTGACTGAATATATTTATCATCCTTTTTGTATAGAATTATCACTAATAGATGGTATGTATTACCATGCGCACACATATATATACATAATGGATATATTTCGCGAAAATAACGCATATTTTCTAGATATGAATATTTTGGCTACAAAGTAAAAAAGAAAAACAACACCATACCTTATCGCTTTCAAGTATATTTTCTCATCATCATCAGAGGATACTAATTTATAAAGTATAGAGGCAGTATTTGAAGAACCAAGTAGAAAAAAGATCAACTGGTATCTTGACATATTAAAATATAAAATAGGCTACTTTGTACCAAATAATCAAGTAATAAGAGCAGCTAACAACTCTTAAATATTGAAATGAAAAATGGACAACTGCATATCAAATATAATATTCTGTCTTGTTTTTCCTTGATGCCATAGCAGTTTTCAAAAATATTCTCAATCTAATTTCACACCGTCCTGATAATCCTTTTGTCTGTCTTAAGTTTAAATTCAGATTCTGTTTTGAACAATAAGTTGTCTTCATAGCCCCAACAATACTGAAAATCCATAATCATATGCAGTTGTCCGAGTTTTATTTTAATCTGTAGAGATGCAGTTGCTCTTTTTTTACTTGTTTTGCACTTACACATACTGCTTTTTCTCTACACTATATATTTGTTACCTCTCTAGAATAGTAGATCCTATACTCTGTAGCACTAAGGTATTCCACTGTATCCCCTTTTCCTTCATAGCCAATATAAATGCAGTGTATACTCAGCAGGGCCGGTATTAGGAGGTGTTAGGCCCAATTGGGAGCAATTTTGGTCAGCCCCAGGTTCCCAACCAATGTGCACCAAGGTCTATAGAATCTTAAAAATATAAAAAAGTCTATGATAGACTTTATATATCTGTGGTAGACTGGAAAGCCATCAAATGTGCGTAAGAAATGCATGCGAGTTAATAAACCAAATAGATGCAAGCTACATTTTAATATAAAATTGCATACATGTAAGCCTACAAGTAACATACAAAATTTGTATATTACCTCTGAAAAGTACATAGTCACAATACCGCTTGTTTTAGTAACTGTGATATGATATACTAAATATATTTGTCTATTTTTGTTCAGAAAAAAATCAGAATTTAAGTGCACAGTTGGAAACAAATTATCTTTTTTGGATTTCTAAAAATCACTTAACATTCATAAATTATAAATGAGTCATATTATTATTGCCTTTTATTTTGAGAAAGTTATTTTTCTTGCTTTTTCTCTGCAGAGTCTTTTAGAATTTTGTCTAAGTTTAAAATCCTGCTAATTACAGATTCAATAGACATAACTGTCAAACTGTTCAAACGTTCTTGCTGAATTAATGATCTCAAGTAAGTTTTGATCAGTTTCAGTTTGTAAAAACTCCTTTCTCCAGATGCCACAGTCACTGGGATTGTCAAGAAAATCCGAAGAGCAATAAATATATTTGGAAATGCGGTAGACCTGTTGTTGCAAGCAAGGAATTCAAGCATTTTCATGGGATTTTGAATCTCTGATGACAGAATTGGCTTTAGTGCCTCCATTTCCTCAAAAAGCAGGTATCCATCTATATCAGCTAGTTTTGTGGCTTTAACTAGATCTTTTCCTGTGCCAGCTTGACCTCTGTCAGTGCCACTTCCAGATCTGCTGCACATTTTCTTATGGTCTCCTTTGACAGGTCCTGAAAATTGCATGAGAATCCAAATAAATTTTGATCCTTTTTTAGTTGTTCAAACCGTGGATCAAGTGTTTGCAGTGTTTTATATACCACTTGATTAAAACATTGCACTCTGAAGGCTGTTTTTGGATCTGGCAAAAGTTCATCTGCAGATTCATAAAAGAATTATATACATTTTTTGCATAAGTGCTTACTCTGAGTCTTGAATACAGGCTGAGCATATAGGTCTTTGGCAAGTCCTCTAGTGTCAATCAAGGCTTCTTCAGAACCCTTTTCCCTGTATGTCTTTAACTAGTTACAAAGCTTTTGGAATGAAGAAAGCCCTATAGCAACATTCATTGTATCACTCTGAAGTTCCTTACTCACATAATTTACTTGAAAGAGTAAGGAGTGTCAGAAAACTAGTGAGACCAGAAACTTATAGTCTCTCATTTGACTGACTAACGATTCAGCATCACTTTTTTCTTGACCATCATCAGTGTTTTCTGTTAACTCTTCTAGTGCATTAAAAACTTCATCAACTTGGTACTGGACAGCTTTGGCACTTTCCATTCTCCTTTCCTATCGTGTTTCAGAAAGAGGTTTTGCAGACAGACCTGTCACATGTTTTCTAAAGACAGTCCATCTTTTAGCAGAAGATGCAAAAAAGGCTGTAAATACGCTGCAGAGTTCCAAGGAATGTCATTGCATCTGAATATGTCTTGGCCATGTCTCCCAAAACTAGGTAGTAGTTGTAACATGCATATGGTGTAAAGAAAGCTCTTGAATTCTTCTGTAGAAGTCGTGCCTGCACACCTGAGGCATGTTCCTTCATATTGGCACTGTTGACCCTTGTCCACGGATATTTTCAACATCCAGCCCTAATGTCTCAAGTTCATGTAGAAGGGTGTTGTACTAATTTTCACCTATGCTACTTTCCACCAATGCTCATATGCTCCTGCTGGAACATTTGATTGTACACCATTAGCTATATATCTAATTACCATCGACATTAGCTCCTGATGACTGATGTCAGAAGTACAGTTGAGAATTACTGCAAAATACATAGCAGCCTTGATTCTCAAAATGATTTCCTGTAGAACAGCTTTACTCATTATATCAATACGTCCATGCTGGATTCTATTTCCTAAATAATGATCATGTATTTCTTTATTCTGTATTTTTTGCATTAATGGATCAAACTTTCCTAGGAACTCAACAACACCAAGGAAATTTCTATTATGTGGCATACCTATGTGTTCCTCAGATCCCCGAATGGCAAGTGTCTTTCTGCCAGGAACTGTACAGTGGCTACCAGTCGCTCAAAAACTTGATGCCAGCGTTTTGCTTTTTGTATGATTTTTTTTTCTACCACTTCATCAACAGTTTCTTCAGCAGATAATCTTTGCTGTAGTTCACAGCAATTGCGCATAGCTTGTAAATGCTTTTTGGAGTTCTCATGCTCTGCTAGTCCTGTATGAATGATTGGCCAGTTCTTATAACCACTACTTACAAGTGCACTTGCTGCGTTATCAAAAAGCTTGCAGTAGTAACAGAAAATTTTATCACTTGATACAGAGTATATTAGCCACGGACGATCTACAATTTCACCATTTGGCAGTTTTCTTTTGCGGTGATATTTTGAAAAACGTGATCCACTTATATTGGGGGGAAAATTCTACTATAATTGTGGGTGGTCCTATTTTCACTGAATAGTCCCTGACACTCTGACTTATCATTTTTGGCCATGTTGCAGGATCATCTGTCAATTCTACAGGGCTGGCAGATTTTTAATTCCCATTCTCCCATGCCTCATAGGCATCAACAGACGAGTATCCTTGTTTGTCAAAATTAACACTTCTGGAATGGCCGATCTCACTTTCAGAAAATAAATTGCTACTTTGGTTGTCTTGCGTAACTTCTTTACACTGGCTGCCTTCATTTTCACTGTGTTGTGGCTCTACTTGCTTTTCTGCATTTTCTGAGATAGTATTGCTGGAAGACTTATCTAATGCACCTTTCTCCTTTTCTGCTTCAGCCTTCTTTGCCTTTGCTACAGCCCTCTTCTTACTGCCACAAATATTTTTTGCCGGTTTTTCTTAGTCTTTTACTCATAATTACAGAAACCAAAGATCTTAAAAGAAAAAATAAATAAAAGTGGTATCCATCTCAGAACTGATTAAAAAAAAAAGAAATGCGTGTTTTTTCAAGTGTAGATTCCAAATGGGGGCTGCATATTCAAGCTCTGGCCTCACATAGGTCACATAAATATTTCTGAAAATTTCCTTGTCCATGTGCCTGTAGGCTACCCGTACATTCTAAGAAAGTATATGCTGCCCTTACTATGGCATGTATATGCATTTCTGGAGCGTGTGTGAGATTACCTAATTGTGCTTACGGGAAAGAGCCCAAAGCTCGTATCTTCCCGTCTCCTGATCGGTTCCGTTTTATACTTAGTGTTACGTGATTACCTAATTGTGCTTAAGGGAAACAAGCCAAAGCTCGTATCTTCCCGTCTCCTGATTGGTTCCATTGTGTACTTAGTGATACTTATCATACCCGTCCTTAGAACTATGGATTGAGTTAGCATTATCTACCTACTCGCTTAGTGAATTCCAATTATCAACTACTCTTACACTAAAAAAGTACTTCCTTACATCCTGCAAAGAAGTTTTCTTACGAAGCTTCAAACTATGACCTCTAGTTATAGAGCCAGCCATATCAAAATATCGATCCCTATCTACCCTATCATAACCATGAAGGAATTTAAAGACTGTCACCATATCACCCCTCACTCTTCTAGCTTCGAGTGATGGTAAGTCTAATTCCCTCAGCCTCTCATCATAACTGAGATTGCGTATTTCTGGCACCAGTTTCGTGGCATGTCTTTGAACTTTTTCAAGCTTAGCTATGTGCTTTTTCAAGTGCGGATTCCAAAAGGGGGCTGCATATTCGAGTTTTGGCCTCACATAGGTTACATAAATATTTCTGAACATTTCCTTGTCCATGTGCCTGAAGGCTACCCTTACATTTGATAAGAATGCATATGCTGCCCTTACTATGCCATTTATGTGTATTTCTGGAGACAAATCTGCCAGTATGTTTACTCCTAGATCTCTCTCATTTTCTGTCTCTTGAAGTTGTACTCCAGCCACCGAGTAGTCAAGCTTGGGCCTTCTTGCACTTGTACCTATTCTCATTACCTTACATTTTGAAGGATTGAATTTCATTAGCCACTTTTCTGACCACTCATGCAGATTATTTAGATCCTCCTGAAGTTCTCTACCATTGTTCTCGTTTTTTACTTTCTTCACAATCTTTGCATCATCTGCAAACATATTCATGAATGAATTTACAGACTCTGTATGTGTATATGTATGTGTATATGTATATGTATATGTGTATATATATATATATATATATATATATATATATATATATATATATATATATATATATATATATATATATATATATATATATATATATATATATATATATATATATATATATATATATATATATATATATATATATATATATATATATATATATATATATATATATATTTATATATATATATATATATATATATATATATATATATATATATATATATATATATATATATATATATATATATATATATATATATATATACATATACATAGTTTTAAGGACAGGTATGATAAGTATCACTAAGTCTAAAATGGAACCGATCAGGAGACGGGAAGATACGAGCTTTGGGCTCTTTCCCGTAAACACAATTAGGTATTCACAATTAGGTAATCACACACACACTGTATATGGAGAGACATGCAGACAAACATACAGAGGAATTTCTACTGAATTTACATATTGCACGATTAGTTCATGGAAGCCTGGTAATCTGCATTAATTTAATTGCATCTGGTTTCTTAATTTCATTGCCTTATTCTATTTTTTGTATTTTTAAACATTTGATTAATGGCATGAATAATTGTCTATCTGTGACAAAGATTAAGAAAATTGGCTGTCCCGCATTGGATACTGTTACAAAGGCAGCTCCGCAAAGAAAAGCCAGCAAATAGTTTTAAGTTATGTAGAGCAATCTTACGTATTGAATTTATTCATCAACTATATTTGTTTATTAAATCTATTAATAAATTTTTTATTAAATTACTTGCAAAGTCTTTGGTATCTCATTTTTCACTCGAAATTTTAAAGAAATTAATTTAATTTGATTACTATAGTATTTTTTTTTTAATATTTCTTTAGTTTTTGTTGAAAATATTTTGCCTTAAATATGGATATTAGCTTTAATTTTACACTAGCTTTATTTCTATTTCAAAATAAGGCGATATACATAGTATTTTATTATTAAGAAAATATAAATGAATATGGCTAGTGTAGTGTATGCATATTTGATCGTGTCATATGCAAGCTCTGTATTTTCTCCTTACCAACCCGGGTTCCACTCTGAAAAATTGTGGTTGTGGATTACTTCCATTAATCACGATTCATCTGAATACCGAAGGTATGTATCTTGTCATCTGTGGTATGAAATGAATTCTGTTTAACATAAGTTACTCTGTATGTATATATTTTTAACACTTGATTGGTCTTTGTACATAGTTTTTGATTAAGTATGGAAGGGGAGACGTGGATGTTGTGATCGCGAATTTTGGAGTCATGCCGTAAGGTGTGGTATGAATTTCGTTTTATAATGCAAATTTACTTATCATATGAATTACCAATATTGTGTTTGTATCCTTTTATCGAAAATATTAAATTATATAAACTACGACATGCATTTTATACTGCCGGGAAAGTAGTCTTTTAATTTGTGTGATTTTGTGCCCAATTGTATCTAAGTTCTAGTTTGTCAGTATTATTACGTGAATCAGATATATATCTAATTACTTTTATTATTATTATCTTCCTCTAATAATTGGAAGAGGACAGTTTAATTTGACATAAAAAGTCGAAAGCATTTTGGAGGCATGGATGAGAAGGGTTTGAAGTTGTTGTTTATTTTTTTTATCACGAATGGCGGTGACGCTGGTCTCGGGAAGGGTGCAAAAACGAATCTTAACCAATCCTAGGATCTACGCGCCCGAATGGTAAAATATTTGATGCCCACCACCAATTTTGCTTTTGAATACTAAGGGCCTAGTCAGAAAGTGCCATACTATGGGGCCTTAGTCTCATACATTTATTGTGCAGATTTATAACGAATGAGATATGTGGGATAGTTGTATAACCAGGGAATTTTTTATTAGGTTATTATTACTGTTCACTACAGATCCATAGTATTCTGATATTACATATTTATTAGAGCATAATGCGTACCTGTGGAGTAATGGCAGGCGTTTTATATTTAGAGAGCTGATTAGTTACTTGATTCGTGTTCTTAAATATTTTGAATTTAAAGGGACTTAGAGGAATGTTCGTTAGGGAGGGAGTCCTTGGCCCCTGCCCTTGAATTTCCTCTTTATTTACCACAAATCAATGAATGGAGGAAATGAGGCAGCCAATGTGCAGTATAATAATACTTGCTCTAGCATGACATTTCATTATACTTAACACATGTAAAAAATTTACCCATGAAGATATGCTCTTTGTTTTGGGTCAGTAGATCATGTGACACTAGGTTTCGTACTAGTGCAGGAGGCCTATTTTGGGGGTTCCCAAAACGTTAAAAGAAAAAAAATCCAAAGTCAAATATTAATTAAATAGTGATTTTATTTTAAGATATACATATAAACATAATTATTTACAAAAACTTATCGTTAGATTAGGATTAATATATAGCGAAGTTAAGTGCTAAATAAACGGCCCTTAATCTTTCACATCAAAGATATCAAAATCCTTAGATCTCCTGTGTTAATTATCACAGTTGAACCCTAATTAAAGTGTAAGATTAATCAGGATTTGAAAAATGAAATATATAGGTAAGTATTAATACTAATACATACATTAGAATAAATTTTTACAAACAAATAAAAGACAAAAGATAAAGACAAGCTAAAATGCACTTTACCGCCGAAATACCCAACAGCAAAAAGGTAATTTTATTGAACTTTTCTATTGTACGACGTCTCCTCTATTATACGAAACCTCGTTTTGTTTATATACGAAACATCATGTAGCCAAGAGATCAACACGTAAGATTTGATTATATAAAAATTTATATATATATATATATATATATATATATATATATATATATATATATATATATATATATATATATATATATATATATATATATTATATATCAAATCTTTTGTGTTGATCTCCTGACCCAAAACAAAGAGCATATCTTTATGGGTAAATTTGTTACATGTGGAAGTATGATGAAATGTCATGCTAGAGCAAGTATTATTAGACTGAACTTTGGCTGTCCTCATATCCTCCATTCATGGATTTGTGGTAAATATATTGGAAGATACTTGTTGACTGCCTTTGCACATTTGAATATAGAAAGTTAATGATGCATCAAAATATTTTCAGTTGTGACACGAGAAAGCGTGAATGCTAAACAACTCATGATGAAAATGTTTTATTAGCTCATGTAGTATCATAAATCTCTATTTCTAAAACATGATGATTAGAGTATTGTTCCACTTCTCCCACCAGTAATTACCAGTTACAAACTAAGGAGCTGCTCGTTCTGTGGGATCCTACTAGGTATCTGATTTACACCCAGCTGACATCAGGTCTTCTTTATACAGCAATTGGGTTGAGTTACAAGAAGCCAGAATTTATTGTCACTTGTCTTGAAGCCTTTTGTACGAATTTGAAGGACTCCAAACTTTTGTGTTGTCAGAAAAAAAACGAGGGCATGGGGGTTGACAGGTATTGCGCCCTCCATAGATTTATAAAGTTTTTCTTTTCGTATGATTATTCTCAGTTTTTTCCTGTTTTTTATCACGTCGTCTTGGGTTTGCTTGATCACCTTAAGTTGTACATTTGTTTGCTTTCATTAGGCCTAAGTACTTATAAAAAGGGGTTGGTAAAAAAGATTTGATTTTTTTTTCTCTCAACTTTGAGTGTAACAGGAGTTGGCACTGTACAGTATATGGAAATTAAATGTATTCATGTATGTTCAAGAGAATTAATACTTTTAAAAATTAAATTTATGAATGCGTAGCATTTATTTTTGAAAATATGGAACACCTACAGTTTAGCGGGGCATACCAATGTTCACCTACCAGTAGATGGCGATAGGCTCTGACTAGTGAACTGGCGGATGAACACGCAACAAAAGTGGCGATAATAGGCATACCAAACAATTTTTTACTATCCTAAGTAAAAATACTTACCTAACCTCATAGCCAGGGGAGCTTCGCCCCCCTGGGACCCCCCATCTAACTATCCTAACTAAAAATACTTACCTAACCTACAGTCGAACTACTTACCTGAGTTGAGGGATGAGGTCGTTGAGCGGCATGCCCCGCTAAACTGTAAACTACCCAATTAAATTTATGAATGCGTAGCATTTCCAAGAGTCCCTCTTCTCATTCTTGCTGGTGTTAAAAATGCACATCATATTCCTGCAATTTAACACCATTAAGATTGAGTTGTATTCATACCGTTTAACAGCAGTAAGAATGAGGCACATTCCTACAATTTAACACCAGCACGCATGAGGCACATTCCTACAATTTAACACCAGCACGCATGAGATTAATGACTATAAAGTGGTTAGAATTCATATCTTTACTATGTGCTGAATTGCTTCTCATGTAGCATTATACTGTTACTACTGAATTTGTTATTATGCTCCTAATTTTTTTTTTTTTATTATTTTATAGAATGAATGAGAGCCTGCAACTGCGTGGAACCCTTCGGGGTCATAGTGGCTGGGTTACACAAATTGCCACCAACAGGAACTCTCAAGATATTATATTGTCTGCCTCCAGAGGTAACTTTTTACTCGTTGATGTCTATGGACGCTAATTAAATTTCAGTTGTCTGTCGAAAAATTTTAGTATTGAAGTGGTAAAAGATCCAGTCATATAGAATGTACCTATCATTTTTAATGTTTTTAATTCTAGATCGGCATGTCAATGGTTTGTTTACGGTAACTGGTTTTATAGTTTCACATTAAGTGACAGCTTGAATGTTGCTGTTGCAGTATTTTATATAATGTCTTTTTTGTGGAGAACATATTTTGTAAATTGTTATTGTTGATTTTTGTTTTGTCTTTTAATCCCCATTTTAGGGGTGGACAGACAGGTTGGAGCTGAGGCATTAAGGCTGGATGCCCCTCCTAATGCCCAGCTTTTGGCTCGATGGCAGGTCTGTCACTTCCTGGGTCAAGTGCTCATATTTTGCTCTACCCTCAGTCCCCAGAGAATGTCGCTTGCTGCGAATGCCAAGTCTTTTAATCTTAAGATTTTCAGAGGAATATAGGAATTGATGATGTTCCATATCACCAAAAATTTACAATTTGTCGTATCATATTAAATCATGTTTTTTGTAGTTTTATTTTGAATCAATTGCCTAGGCCATAATGACATGAATCTCAAAATAACCTTGATATCTCATTTGCATATCTAATATTTAGCTGTATATCATGTCTTTGTTTTTTATTCTGATATGTTTATACCACAGACAAGTCGCTGATTCTGTGGAAGTTGACTCGTGAAGAGAACAATTATGGTATTCCCAAGAAGCGTTTCCATGGACATTCCCATTTCATCTCTGATGTTGTAAGTATAGGTTGTAAGATTTCTATAATTTCTCTATTTATTAAAATTTTATCTCTTGGTTTAAGTAGGTGCCCTCGACAATAACTACATTGCACTACTGCACTATCCTTTATTGCAACTTCTATACAGTACTGTCTGGTTATAGAAAGTCTTATGTAAGAGAGATGTATTAATATGTTACTAGTTTGTTCATTTCCACTACCCACATCTAAAAGCGACTGAATTTTAACATCTTAGCAAAATTTTATATATATATATATATATATATATATATATATATATATATATATATATATATATATATATATATATATATATATATATATATATATATATATATATATATATAATATATATATATATATATATATATATATATATATTCTGCTAAAGAGATGAGTAATAAATACTGCTTTTACCTTTTTTTGGGAGAAGAATGTGAACTATTATAAAACAAGTTAATCAAAATTATAATGACCGGGAGGACAGTGTGTCTGCTTATACCAGTAGTTTTTATTGCCTTTGTCAAATATTAGAATTGATAATTCTTGCTCTTTCAGGTCCTTTCCTTGGATGGTCACTTTGCTTTATCAGGATCTTGGGACAAGACTCTCCGTCTGTGGGATTTGGCTGCTGGCAAGACCACCCGTCGATTTGAGGACCATAACAAGGTCTGAGCATGTTTCTCCATTCATCTACTTTTGCCCTGGCGTTGGTTGGGTGGCATTTGTCACAGCACCAGCTGCATTATTCCCGCTGGTTGTGGACGACTTCAGATTTATATATAAACAGGAAGCTTTTTTGTTTCATACTTTTTTTTATTAGATAGAAGAGGACGTATGAGCTTTGGTGAGTATGCCAATTTTATTTCATCATCGCCAGCGCCAGTGGTTAAGACGTTTTCTGTTTGCTTTCGAAACCCTTAAATGGCTGGCAAATTAAAAGTAAAAGGGAGGGAAATGTGTATTGGATGCAGGCTTATATAGTTATTAGGATTGTGAAGGGTCTGGAGGGTTAGTGGAGGGGTGGGGTAGATGATTGAGTTTGTGTGTAGGTTATCTGCTGTTTAAGGGTTTAAAACTCGTTCATTGTAGAAGGATCCTACTTCCTTTAAGCTCATATAATTGTTGCCATACATGATAAGAATCGGAATGTTGGACTTAGTGCTCATAAGCTGTTCAGAATTTGTAAGATATGTCTGCCAGAGGTACTGCAAATATTCTTACTGGGTGGCTTCAGGGGCATATGGGATCATATCTAAAAAAAATTCGTGACAAGCACTCTTCAGAAAACTGAAGGAGGAAGGGAAGGAAATATAGAAGGGAAAAGAAACCTATAGAAATTGTGAAAACGAATTAAGGAGTCTACAGACTGTCGTCAAAAAAAAAAAAAAATACTGCATATGCAAAAAACTAGTCGAGAGTGATATTGGATATTTTAAAGAGAGAAACCCTCCTTCCTGATGATAGTTAAGGGACTTTCCTAGAGAGAGTAGATTAAGGAAAGCTATGAAGCTAACTTTATAACAGGATAGTTGGGTTGGCTTTAAGAATTACCATAGGCAGAGCTACCATCTGAACATTGTCTCTAAATCTTTATTTTTTAATCCTTTGCAGGATGTATTGTCTGTCGCATTCAGTGCCGATAATCGTCAGATCGTCTCAGGTTCTCGAGACAAGACCATCAAGGTGAGAATTGCTATTACCATTTTCAAGGAGTCATCCTCCTGCTTGTGGATGGAGAAAGTTTCATTCAAGTATGAAAATAAAGTAAAATCAATGTATTGAAAGAGGAATTTTTACTTTGGTAACCCAAAAATAATCCACTTTGTGTGATTACTGAAGTTATGTTGCATATCAGATAGCCTTAAATGAATATGAAGAGTTTTTGCTCCTTTTTCAACTTTTACTTTGCCCTCCTGCTGCCCATATAAGTACACCAGTGTGTTAAGTCTATTGATTAATTTGTGTTTAGGGAGAGCACATTATATATATATATATATATATATATATATATATATATATATATATATATATATATATATATATATATATATATATATATATGATATTGTAAGTATTGGGTGCAGACATATGATTTTATTTTACCTCGTTTTCAGCTTTGGAACACCTTGGCTCAGTGCAAATACACCATTCAAGAGGATGGCCACTCTGATTGGGTCTCCTGTGTGAGGTTTTCCCCCTCGAATAGTAATCCCATCATAGTGTCATGCGGCTGGGATAAGGCTGTCAAGGTAATATAATTATTTTGTGTAAAGTTCATACATTTGGTTGAATTATAAAAAAAAGGTTTAACACTTTGTGAATGTATGTGTTTTATAAGAAATTTTTAATCTTTCTCACTATTTAGAGCAGGTCTATGATCAGTAGAATAATGGCTTAAATTAACAAATATGTGAAAGAAAATATATTTTCTTTTAGGCTAGAGTAGATAGTAGTGTTATAAAACTTGAATAACAGATAAGCAGTAAGCCAATTATCATCATCTCCAAGTCACTGTACTTGTAAATATAGGTATTTTTCATTTCCTCTGATGAGTGCCCAGTCAGTAACTAAAATAAGTTTTCTGCAAAGGAGTTTATTACGTGGTTTTAGTTTTGTGCCCATCCACCTCCATACTCTTGAAATCTCTTCCTCCTTTCTTTCCTAATTCTTATAACCTATCCTCCTTCAAAAAGCAGATCTATCGTCATTTCAGGACCTAATCCTGTCATATCTCGAGGTCGTCAGTACTTAGACTATTCTTTCAGCCTGTCCTTTTCCTATTGTTTATCATTCCCCCATTTCTGCCTCGTCCTTACCCTACTTTTCTTCATTATAATGTTTTATTCGTAATCGGGCTTGCCGAGGGCAATTTTCTTGCCAATCACCTCTGTCACTCATGGAAAAATATTGTAGATATTGTGACTCATAAATGTTGGCTTTTTGTGATTAGTTTCACTCATTTCTCTGTATTGTAAAGCAGATAAAATTGCTGCTACAGGATTGCATTGGGATTAGAGATCTGTTTTAGGGACCATTTGTTATTGCAGATTGTCAAGTGTTGATACATACAGTAGTAAATGACATGAAAAGCTGAATTCTCTAATATCAGGGTAGGTGCCACATTTCAACCAGATAGGACTGATTTATGTTGAATATGAAATATTCCTCTAGTCAACGGTGAATATTTTACTACTAGAATTAACATTCATCAAAAACTAACCATTGCTCTATTCCATTTTAGAACACTGTGTACTACCTTCTGGAACAGCAGCCTGTCACTACAGTTATGCCTTATAATGATAGAATTTTTTATTAGTAGTAAAGTGGTTACTGTTCTATAATAGCGTATTTTTCAGTGGACCTAAAGCACCATGTAAACCCAGTCATGTAGTTCAGTATATCAAAGCCTTGGGATTAGAAAGTCTTGGAAATTTATTGTAATTTTATATATATATATATATATATATATATATATATATATATAATATATATATATATATATATATATATATATATATATATATATATAAAGCATGTCCTTATTCCCCCAGACAGGTACATAAATTCTGTAATGGATATCCAGTGTATTGCCTACAACGACATTTCTTTATTGCAGGTATGGAGTCTTACAAACTGCAAACTCAAGACAAATCATTACGGTCACACAGGATATTTGAACACCGTCACAGTTTCTCCTGATGGCTCCCTTTGTGCTTCTGGTGGCAAGGTAGTAATGTGTTGGCTATATTTTTTGGGGGAGTATGTTTTCTAAAATACTGTATGGTCATTTGTGTGTATACACTTCCAGTTATGGTATCTTTTGCCATTACTGTATGCAGTGACAGAAATTGTAGGATTGGCCTGTAAACTCTCTCCATATTTTGGGATTGTAAAAGGCAAGGTAATATTTCTTCCTTGCAATATAATATTCATATTGAAACATATCCTATAGAGGGATCTTAAAGAAGTTTTCTTCCTTATTATTTGTGCCAAATGGTAACAGAAGAAATATAATATTAATATTGTTCATCCCTCTCGTGATTAAGCATTACTAACTACTGTTGTAATACTTTCTTATATGCAGGATGCCAAGGCTATGCTTTGGGATTTGAATGATGATAAGCATCTATATACATTGGATCATACAGACACAATTAACGCTCTTTGCTTCAGTCCCAACCGTTATTGGTTGTGTGCTGCTACTGGACCTTCAATTAAGATTTGGGTAAGTTTCATGCCATTGGAAAACTATGCTTAAGTGTTTATGGAGTGACTGGAATAAACCGAGGACTTTTGTAGAT
This sequence comes from Halocaridina rubra, assembly GCA_037179515.1. Classification (NCBI taxonomy): domain Eukaryota; kingdom Metazoa; phylum Arthropoda; class Malacostraca; order Decapoda; family Atyidae; genus Halocaridina; species Halocaridina rubra. Next base: position 22,054 of record JAXCGZ010009926.1, read on the forward strand.
GGACCCAGACTTAATATTAGTCATTACTGTGGCATGTAGAAAAATATAATTCTCAGAGTTTGTACTCTTGTCTGAAGCTTATGTATTTGATACAATTGGTGTCAATTTGATTTGTACTATATTTAAATTACGTAGCTATTTGTGGGCCTAAATTCAATTTTTAAGGTATTCATTTGGAAATGCCTTAAATATACAGATTCGGTATATCTAGTCTTCTTATGTTCCTAAATGGTGAAATTTCTTAATATTTTGCTAAATTCCTTGATTTTTTTCTCTATTAGGTATAGGAATACTTTTTAGAGTAAGGGACTCCATGAATTATTATTATTTTTTTTTTTTATAGGATCTGGAAGGCAAGAACATGGTGGATGAGCTTAAACCTGACGTCATATCCCAGAACACGAAAGCTGAACCCCCACAGTGTCTCTCAATGGCCTGGTCCGCTGATGGACAGACATTATTTGCAGGTTACAGCGACAGCCAAATTAGGGTATGGCAGGTCAGCGTCACTTCCCGTGCTTAGAATATGTTTAAATAAAATGTATGGGATGAAATATCAGTTTCTTTTCTTCCTCATCAGTTTTATAGTGTTGACATTGGAAGACTGCAGTAAATTTGTCTGAAAATAGACTGACTTTGTAGAAAATGGGAAATTCAAAATTGCAAATGAACAATACATTTGTCAAAATGTGTTTGGTAAGTGAAGTGTTCTGATTTATACTGTAAAATATCAGGAAGATGTTTACTGTAGATTGCGAAAATATGCATTACCTTACCTGTTTTAACTAAAAAGGCTTTGTTAATTCAAATTTCTTTAAGGCCCATTTGTGATTCCCATGCTTGGGCTCATTATCTAAAAATTTCTGGGGTGTCTCAACCCAATGCCACAACGTCAAGCCCCCATAATGGATATCAGTTAACATAGACATTTGAGAATTTTCACAATCTTTTCTACATTCCAAGAGATTGCCATTAATATGTGGATAATCCACCTCTTGTTCATTAATTACCTATCAACATCTTTCTTCCTTATACTATTTATGCTCTCTTTCAACTCTTATCCATTTGTCTGGGATATCTAGCCCTCTTTCTGTATATTAAGTGGTTTTGACCAGCTCCTGGTAGGACAGATGGGCTAGGGCACGTGTAACGTCAAGAGACGGAACCAGAAACCGCAATCCGCAAAGAATTCCTTGTGCAATCGACAATATATAGATCTTTTTTTCCTCCCCTGATTAGTAACTTCAAGAAGACATTCCCACTGCCAGGCTGGAACCTAATAAGAATCCCTGTACATGTATATAGTTAATTGTAATTGGTCTCGTGTAGACCTAGGGACTTTTAAGTACTCGCCCCTCGGGAGCTGTAAGAAGCTTAATAAAGAGGAGTCTGGGTAATTCTTAGTTGAGTCTTATTCAAGTATTCAGTCATTCTAGGTCGAGTCAGTTTTAAGTTTAGACTAGCAAGAAGTAATATAGAAGAATACTATATCCTCGGAGGCGTTGAAGCAAGAAGTTTTTGAGAAATCCTTCAATAATTGATGTTTCATCCACTTCCTCAAGACCCATCTTTCATTTTAGATTGCATCCAACGGGTGCATAGCCATACGACACTGATTGTATGATTCAAGAACCGAATGCAAAAGGGAGTGTCAAAAAGCCTGAGGGTGTTTATGGAAAGTGTGGTGTACCATTTCAAGTCTCTAAGGAAAGGAAGAGGCAAGGGATAGTGATACCACAGACCCCGACTATATACCTACCATGTAGCCAGGCCACAAGCCCTCTTTAAATCACATGGACCCAGCTGTCTCCAGGTAATAGCTAAATAATTACATTACCCAATTTAATCACATACGACATAAGAAATCATAATAAGGCTGGATGAGTAAATACGAAAAAGTAGTGCTGGTATTGTAACAGCAATGCAGATCAAACCAATTCCTGGAAGAGGCAAAGACAAACTTACATAGTAAGAAGAGGAAAAACAACGAAGTGATAATAGGAAGAAGAAAGGTCAAGTCTGGACAGAAGACAAAATAGAATACATGAAGAATGACAAGATTAAAAGATATGTAGAGAAGCCAAAACATACTGAGAAGGGGGAATTTGATTATAAAGAAGAAATTTAAGAGGACGTCTGTGGTGCACTAATGATGGAAGTGAATATGGCCAGGGAGATATGACTTAAAAAGCAAAATTTACCATCCAATGAGTAAGCAGAGGCAGCAAAGGGTGCTCTTTAATCTGCAAACAAGCATTGTGAGAATATACTGAAGTATTACCTGACGAAGGAAGGATTAAGTACCACAAGCAAATAAAGTGAAGAGATACAGCTGATGGATTGGTAAGAATATCCAAGCAAAGTGACGGAGATGGAGGGTCTACTTCAAGAAAATTGAAAGTGAATTGGGCAGATAGTTTGAAATGTATCACTGTACAAAGGCAAAGGAGGCCAGGCAGATTGTCATAACTTAAGGATATCAGAGTTGGAATATGCTATTTGATGATGACAGTGCATCAGTGGATGGAGAAAAAACTGCAGAGAATGGTGGAGGAACACTGCATGGTATTTGAGAGAAGAAGTTCACAAGTTGTTGAAGAAAATAGAAAAAAGATGCAGTTGATAATTGGACAGAAGATTAAATGGTATACAGTAGTTGTTCAGATGTTTCCACAATTAGTGAATATATATAATTAGAAATACAAATGTGTACTGGTACTTTTCCATTGTCTATATTTTTTCGAGTTTGAGTTAAAATGTCTCCAAGGACAAAAAGCAAAAACTAGTGTGGTGAGTCAAATCGAACTGATAGCGAAAGTGAAGTCATAACAGCATAATCTACAAGGCCATGCAGTATGTTCATTATTTTGGTAGTTTAGATTAAAAATGTATGTATCTGACGTATAGAGGAACATGAAAAATCTTCGAGAACAGTGTAGCAGAAGTGCAACAAAGAACATGAAAATCTATCCAGTGTGTAATTTTAAACTGTTTAGGATGTACTATTTATGTTTAACGTTTTTCATATAAATATATTGCCCACATTAAGTATTAAATTGTCAATTTTGGCTCATAAAAATCTAACATTTGACATACACTTTTATTACAAAAAGAGAACTTAAAATCTATCAAAAAGTATCATAAATACTTATTTTTCCTAATGCATAAGAAAAGATATAATAGCCATTATTTTTTGGAAGATGAGAACCCACCAAATCCCATTATCTTCGCCATTTCTGGGTCCATTCCCCCATCATCATCAACAGAGGAATCGGCTTTCCTTTTTCGCTCCTTTCTTTTCTCACGACGGTATTCTTTGAGTTTTTCCTCCTGAAAGGAAGCAAGTATAGAGCTAATGATTATTTGCAATATAATAAGTTCACCAACATAGTCATGGCCAGAAAATAAGACAAGGCAAGGTATTTTCTCTCTCTCTCTCTCTCTCTCTCTCTCTCTCTCTCTCTCTCTCTCTCTCTCTCTCTCTCTCTCTATATATATATATATATATATATTATATATATATATATATATACAGAGCAGGCCCACAACTTTCTGGTTTAAAATAATATTTGGAAAAATACATCTATAAAGCTTGCCTTTTTTCCTTGGTGGGCAGATTCGGAGGGATAACAAGAGGCTGTAAGTGTATTCAAAAGACAAACTGACAATTTGTTAGGGTTTCTAAGACAACACTAAAAACAGGACAGACGAGAGTGTTGTGGTTAAGGGTCAACAAGTGGCCCCAAGACCAGTGGAGTATGAGTGAGTGAGTAAGATCACATTGGTGGGGATTGCCATAGTGTAGTATAGATAGTTCGACTAGGGAGGTGATGGAACCGCATTTGAGGCAATAGGACGGGCATCAAACCTTAATTCCCTTGCTTCAATCCGTCTGTATCCATCCTTAATTTTTTATAAGAAGCAAAAAGAGCAGACAAACCTAAACAGTTCTTGTAAAGAAGAATACTGAAATGTGTTGAAGCTAAAGCCAATAGAGCACTAAGATTGCTCATCTGCTAGTGCTAGCCCAAATCCCCTCAGAAAAGAGCTTGTAATTATAATTTTAATTTCGCTACACACACATATGCCTTGATACAGACCTGGAATACAGCATAATAACTTTAAGGAAACATACCTCTTCTTTCAACTCTTGCATCCTTTGTTCAATATCATAATCTTTTTTCTTCTCCTCCAGTTTCTTCTTATTTACATCAAATCTCTTTTTAACTTGGTCAAGGGAAGATCGCTCCACACGCATTGACATGCCTAAATTTCTCTGATCTGAAAAGGAAAGATTATTAATTTTAGTAATATTCTGATATCCTGAAGGAGAAGAAACGAACAAGATATAAAATAATTTGGTGTAAAGTAACAGATAATATACCTAGCGACTCCTTCAGTCAATGGTAGAACCAATGTAAACCACATAATCCTGAGCCTTGGTTTTGCAATGTTCTATAGCAAACAGAGTATAAAAAAAAGAGCTTCAAAAGGTTTCACCTCTCTCTCTTTATTTTTCTTGTTTCTTTCTTTGGCTGTGGCATCTCTTGACAACGGTAAGAGTGGATAACTACCAAAATTGGTTTTTGCAGTCTTGATCCTTCTGCTATAGTTGTGGTTATCCTGCGGCCTACACTTGATATACAGCTTCATATGAGGCAACTATATGTTACAGGGGAGTAGTGTGATGGCAATCCCTCCCTCCTTGAGTTTTCTTGCACCAAAAGAAATAAGAGAAGAGGTAAAGTGGGAAAGAGTAATTCTGATTGAAGATCTAGTTCCCCCCCCCTCCAGCAGCAATGGTGGCCATCCTACTAGTCTCAGTGATACAGAATGTCAAGCATAAAAAATATGAAATTTTAGTTTTTTTTGGTGGTTGAAGGGACAATTCCTCCTCCATATTCCATGCATGTTCTAACAGTTGACTGAATGGGGTAGGAGAGACAGAAGCACGCAAACTATCCTTATTGTCTTATCACAACACAGCTGATGGCAGGGGTGAAGACAGTCTTGGTGCAGTGAAGCCTCACTGCCTGGCGTGTATTTATTTAGTAGTACCCACACTGCAAACTTGCACAAGGCAATACAGGGGGTCCTCGGTTTACGATGTTTAGTGGTTACAATGCATCTGCCATAAATTTTTTTTTTTTCCCTATATTATGTCTCCCAAGTGTAAAGTAGATTCTTCTGATGGCAGTGCTTCGAAGAAAAGCAAAGCCATCATCATGGAAGCAAAATTAGAGATAGTGAAAAGCCCAGAAAAGGGAGAACTACTGCTGCATTAGCATAGATGGATGACGCAGGTGCTTATTTAGGTGTGTTCCAACTTATGTGGAAACTCAGGTTACAAAACATCTTAAGAAACGGAACTGTTATGTAAGTCAAGGACCCCCTGTACTATGTTTGAAAAAATAAATTCTTACTAAATAATTAACAACAAGACTAAAAGAAAACATTATGATCTACTTACGTTTTTTTCCATTGATATGGTCTAAAAAATTAATAGAGTCCTTCACTACACAATCGCACACATTACAGTAATACCTGAAAGTAATGTTGTAAATATACAGTATTTTATTCCTATTCATAACACGGAATATATACAGGGAAGTATCTCAAATATAAAGTATAAGAAGAATTAAAAATACTGTTTTTGATATGCAAATTTTATATTCATATTATGCAACACATATAAGTCTAAATTACTGAGATGATATGAGTATTATTGCTATTGACGAGTTTTTATAACTATTCATCACTAACATCTGATTCACTGTGAGAGTGTAGGTAAATGAGATCTTAATGTATGAGATGAAATAAAATATGAAATGAGAAATATACAAAATTACTTTTCAGAATTTGATAGGTCAAATATTTAGACAGTTGCCGCAGAAGATAATATTTCGTATATGTACATACCCTCCTGATTGTGATGCTGGGGTTGTTTTTGTGATAACCTGACTTTTTCCAAGTTTTGAGTCAATGTCTACCTTGTAGTCACGTTGCTTTAGAAACTCGCGTTTTACGGGAGCTGTTTTCTGGTTTTGCGCTAAAATAAAAATATCGAAACAAAAATGTTATTTATCACTTGTCTGGTTTGTGAATGGGATGACAGCCACATTGAACAATGTTGATTTAAAAGGAGGACTATAGAAAATGGTAAAATATATGCAGATGGCAAAGTACTCCTTGCAAAGGGGAATGACTGTATAGAAGCATGTAAACGAATCTTACAAATTCTGAAAAGCTAAAATAAATAAAAAGAACATCTTGGAAACAATAATGGTATTAAGAGGAAGGAATGTAATGTAAGATATATTAATAAAGGAAAAACTGAAGATAGGCATACACCATATATGTAAAACTGAAGCTAGACTACAACAAATATATAAAGATGTAAATATTATAAACAACACCTATGTAAATAATAAAAGATCCATTGCATATATAAGGTGCCATACGGTAAAGGTGATCAAAACAAGGGAAGTACGCCGGGCAATACAGTCATAAACTGCTTAACATCTGAGTTTGAAAGGCTGAAGTTAGGGGATCTGAATCTTGATAAAATATTATTTACAATATACATTAAACTGTACAAGATACTTATACTGTAGTGCTTAAACAGCCAAATTAATAAACTGTACTTCATTCTGACAATGCTGTAAATAATAATAATAATAATATATAAAGACTACAATCTCCCTTGTAAGGGGGAGACCAAATCAATGTCTGGTTTGTTTTGAACTTCCTACCACAGCAAACTGACCTAAGGCACAGTTCATACATAATACAGTAAAGCAAAGAGAACAATGTTGGGTGCTCAAACACTGACAAACTTTGAAAACCTGCTTGATGAAAATTAATCTGCTTTTCTTCAGTTAAATATCCCTACAATAACTGTCTGCCATCGTCACGAATAATACAACTTCTATACTCTCATCTACGTCCTATATGTCCGATGATATCAAACATTTGTGCAAATGAGGAATGGAACAGGTCTAGAGTATTACAAAAATTTATTAGAATTTAAAAAAAAATTAGAAATGATAGCTTTTACCTAAGTATTGGGGAAAAAAACAGACTGACCAGCAAAGAAGCAAAATTCTATACATATAATGGAAAAACTCTACTGGTGTCCCAAAGTACTGGAGTGTGCAAGAAAATAATTTTAGTGGATTCCTTGCTTAGAAGAGTTTCAATGGGCTTTTGTGTGACCGTCTCCCATTAATTTAATAATTGATTGAAAATTATTGACAACAGTGATCAAAGTAGCTTTGATTATCCAATATAATATATACTTATGCATGACACATATTTTACCAAGGTAAAATTGGAAAAAGACAGATTTCAAAAATTATCTTATACTATCATTATGATTGTTATATATCTCCAGCATCTGAATATGTATTATAACCAGATTAGTTTGCAGTATTTTTTATCTAACACATATTAACATACTTGTCCATAAAATAAAATTTTACTTATTATGAATCCATTTGCTACTTACTTGATATTATAGAATGGCACAGCACTTTACTGTATTGCCAATATTAAGTTAAATTTTATTATTATATTTGTATATACAGAATTACAAGGCAAATTGAAAGAATTACTATGCAAACTGAAATAAAAAGTGTTTTAGAGATTACCCAACAAGAAAGCACTGGAAAAGCTTTTTAACTTTAAATAATCATAACAACTTGAACGTACCTTGCGCTGCATCTCGTTCTGCACGAATGCGTTGTTGTGCAATGGCTTCATATTCATCTCTATCCCATTTTCTCCTGAATTCTGTACTAGACTGAACCGAAAAAATAAAATTAGATAATGCAATTATTTTTCCCTTATCTGGGTTTAATAACAGTAGCAAGAATAACAGTACTTACAATATAATAACTACAATACAGTACATACAAAGGAATATACATTTTAAAAAATTATCATTATGTGTCATATTAGGAAGCTGAAAAGAAAAAAGGAAAAGTGCACACCAAATTGTAAAAAAAAAAAAAAATTGTACGTAAGTTTACCTAAAGACATCTTGCCTTGTTCATTTCCAAATTTATGTCAATATACTTTTTATTACATATACATAACAGGTCGTAGTCTACTTATATATTAGAAAGAGATAAAAATCTCATTGTAAATGAAATCCTACAAAAAAAAAAAAAAAAAAAAGACATCCTTCTTTTCAGTTTTCAGGACAAAGATTTCTGTTGCTTAAAATTTTAAAAAGGTGGACTCAGCCATCCATTCCAACATAACATAATGGTGTTGGAAGTATCTGTAATACAAAAAAGGTGAGCCATAATATATTGCAATACTTTGTCTATTAAAAATAGAAGCACTGGACGGCTTACCAAGGTTTCGTATATATGGTGTTTCATGTATAAACAAAACGAGGTTTCGTACAATAGAGAATGAGATTTCGTACAATAGAAATGTTCATTAAATTGAACTTTTGTTTAGGAAATAAAACGCCACAATATTATTAGCTGTTTATCAAAAAACTCCATTTTAGTATGTCACGTGAATTTGTGCATAAAGTATGTTAACTACAGGTCGGAACGGTTTGTTTTTCCGATGTGGAAAAATGGGGGTGCTGTTGGGTATTTCAGCGTATACATTAGCAGTGAAGTGCATTTTAGTTTGTCTTTATCTTTTGTCTGTATTTATTTATTTTTTTATTAAATTCATTCTAGATGCATATATTAGTATTAATACTTACCTATGTATTTCATATTTCAAATCCTGATTAATCTTACATTTTAATTATGATTCAATTGTGACTGATAATTAACACAGGAGATCCAAAGATTTTGATATTTTTGATGTGAAAGATTAAGGGCCGTTTATTTAGCACTTAACCTCGCTATATATTAATCCGTTTATGCGTGTTTTTGTAAATAATTATGTTTATATGTTTGTATGTATATTTTAAAATAAAATAACTGTTTAATTAATATTTGACTTTGTATTTTTTTCTTTTAACGTTTTGGGAACCCCCAAAAATCTATGAACGAAACCTGTCCGATTTTATATACAAACCTCGTTCTCTGTACGAAACCTCGTTTTTATTTCTATGTACGAAACGCTTATGTACGAAACCTCGTGTCCCCTCAGTGGCCAAAATGCTAGATACTATTAATTTTCCCAATTAAGGTATGTAACTAACTACCAACTTAACCTAGCCGAAGCTAGGTTATTTAGTTAATTACGTACCTTAATAGGGCACATTTGGGTATCTATACAGCAGTATGGCTGACTTGAGATTTGGTGGTGTTGGTCTATTCTCTAGGGTATAGAGCAGCTCCTCTATGGCCTTCCTTGTTTTTAATAATTAATTTTAAATTTATTTGCGTGGATATTACCAAAGTAACAGTTTTTCTGGAGTAGGGACATGAGTTTTAAACAATATGTCAAAGAATTACTAAATGAAGAGGTATAAGTATGACTTATGGAGGGGTGCATAAAACGTATATTAACCAGAATACCCATAGGGAAAACTTAAATACAACCCAAAGGGAGATGGATGAAATCATTGTAGTTTAAGTTAATATTAGTTTATGTACCTTTTTTATTTCTTGACTAACATATTTTTCTGATACGTTTCAATATGCTTTGATTTATTTTGATAATTGTATTTCTTGAAAGTCACTATTTTGGTGTTAGGGCTATAACTGGTGGGTGGCGGTGGATACTAAGAGAACCTACTTTAACTTAATCAAACATAACCCAATTAACCTAACTCAAATTTGAAGCCTTACATACCTTAAGAGGGTGGATTTGAGTGTTTATGCAGCATTGCGGTACATATCAGGAAGTGGTGGTAACATTGATTTTTCGGGTACGCTATGAAAGGGGTGCATAAAACGAATCTTAACCATAATACACTTTTTTATGGGTTGTTATTTTATGTCTCTTGTCAATTTGCGTATTTTCATCTCACTCTGGGCTATAATAGAATATATTTACCCTAATGATTTCCACATATTTAGATACATTACCATTATTCGATAAAAAAAAAAAATCTAATCAAGCTTACTTTGCCTCTTCTTATTTGGTTTTCACCAAAGGACAGCTCAGCAAACTAATGCACATGAAGTGCTTTCGACTTTTTAATATAATAAAAAATGATAAAAACAACGGTTCACTTAGAAAACTATGTATTTTTGTCACCTATTTATGCATTACCTCTCAAAAGACGACGCAACCCACCTCAACCCCAAGCCACATTCAACCAGCTGCTTCCAATATGGGTAAGACTGGAAGCGTGCCTAGAAAATGTGATGAAACTACAATTGCCCGCCCCGAGTCAACATCACTTACCGGTACCAACTTTTACAGTACAAAATTCTTAAGACATAATAATAGTGATATAGGATACTAACTGATGATGCAGAGCCCGATGAAGCCATGATTTTTAGTATTTCACCAAATATATATTCATAAAATTTGTCTGATGCAGGGAAGTCCTTAACGCGTAACACTTCTTCTATCGTCAAGATGAAATGTAAACAAACGCTTCTTCTGTCTATTCTTCCTCGAGAATTTGTTGCCTCTTTTCTGACTAAAGAACCCGACAGTTGAATTGTGCAAGATCTGTTGAGCACAAAATTAGCGCTCTTTGTTTGCCTTCCATCACTATCAATTATGTTTTAAATCTATTCATCCAGCTTATCATATTAATTTTCAATATAAGTAACTGTTACTGCATTTATTATACTATGAAGATATATGAAAGAATTACCAACAACCATACCATGGTGGGTTTGCCGCTTTTCGCTCAGACAGCGAGGTTAAGCCCATTTGGATCTGGACTGTACTTGGAGGGTGTCCACCAGGGAATGTCAGATGCTATTGGCATATGAGGGGACCGCCGTAGTGCTCGATTTCGGGCCCCATGTTGCAGACTGTGGCGGGGAATTTTTTTTTTTTTTATTGTGACACCAGGACGGGCCAAAAAAAAAAATAATAAAACAGCCCTCATCGGGCCTGGGCACGAAAAATACATAAAGAGAAACAGAGATGGAGAGTAATGACTTGTCAGATGTGAAGGGATAAAAGATGTGATGAATATCCAAGAATATTCAGTGTAGCTGTAGGCATAGAAAAAGAACCGTAACTGAAGGAAGACTGTCCTTGACAGACCTATTTAAGTTCAAATTAGGAAGAGCATCCAGACTTACTTCCTCCACGGCCTCAATCCGTCTGTGTCCACCCCCAAATAATGACAAATTTTAACACGCAAAACGTAAACAAAGAGAAATGGGAGAAAATAAGGAGGGAAACCACAATAAGGAGCAATTTGGCCTTACGCCAGGGGGATAGAGTTGGTGCAATTTACGCAGTGAGGCAAACCATGGAGAACGTCGAGAGAACAACCCAAAATGACACCATATATTAATTCATTTAGAGAAAACATAAGATCGGGTAATAAGATGGAACTATGGAGACGTTTAAGAGAGAAAGGGTTCTCTGAGAAGTATATTCGAGTGGTACAATATATGTGTGAAGAGGCAACAACACGGGTAAGAAGCTCTATTGGCACTACAGAAAAGTTCAAAGTGAAGGTCGGTCTCCATCATGGATAATTCTTGGTTCATACATCTTCGACCTTGTAATGGACGATAACATCAGACATTGCAGAATGGGTCCCTTAGAGTGCACTGTCCTCTGATGACATTGTGCTGATAGACCTAACCAAAGGAGTTGACCTGAAGCAATGTTGAAATGGATGTGTAGCATAATAATAATAATAATAATAAAAAAGAGGTAAGCACAGAGATGATTACATTAGAGGGGCAGTTCAAGAAGGGGAAGTTTCATAGAATGTACAAGAAAGAAGATAACAGTGGTTCGGTCATGTAATGCAAAGAAAAGAAGACCATGAGAGTAGGAAGGATATGGATATAGAGGTGGAAGGAAAGAGAGGAAGGCAGAAGTTCTGACGGATGGATTATATAGCAAATAGTACATGAGATGAGGGGCTAAGGGAGCATGATATGCAAAACAGGAAAATGTGGAAAAGACTAGCAAGAAAAAGCCCCATACAGAAAGGTGGTAAAGTTGAAGACAAAAAAGTCTGTTGTGGTATTTATGTGTATTGGCATCCCAATTTGCTAATACTATCTAGTCTGTACACACGAGTCATTTTCCCCTTATAAGGGGATTGGCTGAGTCAAGGCAAAATACTCAGACTCTTTGGGAAGAGGAAATGCAGAGGAGGATATTCCCAGGCCCTTCACACCACCCCATTTAGTCTACTCTTGCCATACGCAGTGGAACACGTTAGAAGTATTCTAGCCCCCCTACCCCAGGGGGAATAATTATATTTTTATTTCACCAAAACGTGAAGTTGAATGCATATAGCAGACCCCATATTAACTATTTATTATTATACATTGCTTCCCCTTTTGATAATTTTGGGGTGCATTTTCTCCAATTGATCCTAAATTCTTATGTACTGTACATCATGTTTTCCTGATTGTATAATATACAAACTGTGTAATTGTGAAAAATAATTTTTGTATACACATCACAGTATAATCATACCGATTCTTTTTATCTATAATTATTTTTACATAGTGTATTAATCGAGAATAAGGCCTTAGTTTACGTATGAAGAGATAACAATATAAAAAATATTCAAAACTTCCGTGTTCTCCTGCGTGCTGTAAGTCGACTAAATGTGGAGGAGCGAGGGCGTTGGGAATCCCTTCCTCTGTATTTTCTCTTCCTAGAGTCAAATTAATTTGCCTTGACTCAGCCGCTCCCCTTATAAGGGGAAAAATGGCTCATGTATATAGATATAGACGTACTGAATGAAGGTTTTAAAACATCACATTTGCAATATCCCTGTTTTAATACACCAACAGCAAAGTTACATATGATGAAATTTGGTCATGCATTTAAAAATTCTCAATTGTAAATTATGTATTAAAAGGGTTATTTTAACAAAAAAATAATTAAAAACTGGTTGAGAAATCATCACAGTGTTATAAGGCTTTTATAACCTGTACAAAAAGCAGTTGGTCACATCCCTAACCATCTGACACATGAATTTTTCCTGAGAGCTTATAATCAATGAACTAATAACTTATTATATTTGGTGCCTATACTACTACCATACATTTACTAAAGTAATAGTCATCCTCCTGGCTTCTGAGGAAAATGGTGACTTGAAAAAATTATGTTAGACAAGGAATTTCCGTTGATACTACAGTATCTAATGCATGCATTCAGGAGTTTGTCAACAGTTTTTATGGCGAATAAATACTAATTTAATAAAAATACTTGCAATCAGCAATGAAATTGACAACAAAGCATCATTCATTCACTATCTCACCTTTCCACTCATTACAATATCTGGGCAAGCATTGTTAATATGGCTGGTCTCAAAAATAGAATGAAATACGCAATGAGCTGCTTCTTTGTCCTATTTTTCTCATATATGACACCATATCTTGTTGAAGCTATGAGGATGGCCACAAAAGGAACTTAACAATAGGGCTTCACCAAACTCTGGGCATCTTTGCCATGAAAAGTAGCTCTGCAGCAAGGAGAGAAATTTGGAAAGGGAAGGACTAACTGCCATCCAGTCCCCTATTACTTTTAGTTTGCTCCTACAACATGGGGCAAATACGAAGAAAACGCTTTCTTTTCGGCCCACCGAGCATAATAAGAAAAACAATTTGATAATGATAATGCCAATTAAGTTTCCAAATGAAAGAAGAATTATTCAATATAATTTATCCTCAAAAAGGCTTCTTTCAGATGACTAAGGAAAGATCAAACATACAGCAGATGAATTTTTGGTTCAAAGCTATAAATATAATGTAAGTAATGGCTTTAAGGTAGCCATATTCCCCACAAACAAAAAGGAGTTTCCCAACATAGCCAAAACATCAAGTTCACATACTACAATTCACAAATTTTAAGTACAGCTTGAAAAATCTTAGTAGTTAAGGATATTAAGGGTGTGAAACCCGCTATGTTTGTGAAATGTAGTTGTCATCTCTCAGTAGTTGATCCTTTTTTTATCTGGCTATAAATTGCCATTGAAATATCAGTACAGTATATGTAAGGATTTATGGGTCTGAGAAGTATACTTCATCATAAAGTCATTTATTCATATATCTGTAACGTTAAGGGCCCAATACCTTAAAATAATAAACTCATGTGTTTAAAAGATTGATTACACTGCATCACACACCTATGAAATCAAGTATTTAAAGTCTTGATAACACTGTGTCAGGCAATTATGAAGTCAAGTGTTTAATGGCTTGAGGTAAAATATTGGAATACTCATTTCTTAAAAACGTTTAACTGGACACATGGATAATTAAATATACAGACTTTTAGTTCCACTGAGTTAATTTGGCATAAACATTTCTTTGTTACATTTTGTACATTGATTAACAGGTAGTCCAAGTACAACGGATTTTCAAAACAGGGAATAAGACTTCAAATAACATGTGAGAGTATCTTGTTTAAGATATTCTAAAACATTCTACTCAATTACTTACAGACTTGTTTGCTTATATTTCATTCTTAACCCACAATTACAAAGAATTAGACGGAAAAGCTATAAATGCTTATTTTTCCTTTTTGTGTCCCTATTTTAAAGATCTACAAAAGTACATGGTACCTGCCATTGAAAAATAAATGTTTTTGATACACACTGAAGATCTTCATTAAAATAAGCATAACTAATACAACTATCCAAGTCCCATATTAGTTTTGAACCAGTCCTTACAACAATTCTTATTAAAGTATAAAATATAAAATTAACAGTTACACCATTGCACAATCTTAGGGTTACATGAAAAGATCTATCTTGACACTCTTAAGTTATGACAATAATCAATGCTATTGTTGTCCTTGAGATGATCTGCCTTATGTTCCTGACAAATTTATGTCATTAAAGGTATATCGGAGATTCGATACTTCCAACGTCTCTAGACATACATCTCTTATCTCCCATGCACAAGATTTGCATCCTGATTAACAAAATGCTCTGTATATTCTCCAACATACCAGAAAATGGTATGAAATAAATAAATTCTGGCTAATAGATCGAAAACTTATCACTGAAAGACATTATTGATGGTAAACTGTTATTCCAAAAAAAAAATAAATACAAGTTTACAAAGTATGCATCAACATATCCTTACCATCTAACAAATATAGATAGCATAGTCGTATAAAATATACATACCTGAACAACAATAGCTTTGCTTAGTTCACTAATTTTTTTTAACTCCCTAAATAGAAATAAAAAAAATAAAAAAAATTGTCCCACAAAAACAACACAAGAGTTAGAAGAGTAGTCAATACCAGTAAATCATATACCCCACTGTCAATACAGACTGCTAATACCACCTTTAGTGACACGTGTCATTTTTTTTTCCACTTAAGATGGCATTTCCTGCTAAACCTTACATGATAGCCACACATTTAACAAGTATACTGAAATAGTACGGCTTTGAGATAACCTATCCATCCTCACCTATTAGTCAATTGTCATATGGCAGTAAAGAGAAGTTCAAGAGACAAAAACTGCAACTTATCCTCATCCTATGGTATGCGAGGAATAGGAATAGAGAATGCTTTTTCCCTAACCATGACTCATATCTCTCTTTGTTGCCTCATGTGACACAAGGAACATGAGGAAAAATAATAATTTGCCATATATTTAAAAAAAAAATACAAAGCTTACCATGATACATAAAATGTGCAAAGGAACCCGAGACTTTTTCCCTACTTGAGCTAAATGGGGAAATAGTTTAATTAAGCATTAGCTGATCCTATCAAGCTCGAGAATAAAAAAGCAAGTATATACTAAATAGAAACTGTCACTAACAACTGTTGTCAATGAAAGTATTAGCAGTCTGAACTGGTATAAAAAGTGTCTCGACACAGAAGCATCACCGAAAGTATAGAAAATTAAAATCTTAAAAAGCCATATACATTTATTTTCTTTTGTTTTGTTGCATTAAGACTAGCAAACAGTTGAGACAAATCATGTTGCTATATCTAGCAGAGGTAGATTTTTATTAATATTAAATCTATATAAGTTTGGCATCAATGAAGCTGTGAATTTATCTCCTACTTTTTCCTCTAAATCCTGGAATCATTTTTCCATGAACAAAACCAAAAGAACAACCACCTCTGAGAATTCTGGAACACCCACCCTCACATGATCTTATTTCCATTTTGGGTATATGTAGGTCATTACTATAAATCGACATTTACTATAACAATTACTTACAAATATAGAGTAACAAAGAGGAAATATTCAATATGAATCTTCATTCAAAAAAATAATTACTTCAGGCTCTGAATTTTAACTATTCTTTTATCTGCGAACAGAACAAATACATAGATTTATGTAGAACTGAAAAATGCTACCTAAATATGTAATAAAATCATGAGCGAGAGGGGGAGTTGTAGAAATGTTTTATTTGCATATACAAAGAAATCACAACTACAATTGTTAAGATAAACTGGATTACGACAATAAAAAACAACACCCATAAACTACAATAACCAACTTTCATTAATCAAAATTCAAGTGTATTTTGTTCCTTGAACAGAAGATAATATTTCAGTCTTTCCAAATGAACAAAGTAAGAATTATTTGTAAATGAATTAGCATACATAATTTCCATTTTCATTCATGCAGGGCATAAGTATCATTAGCTTCGTGATAGTATTCCCTTTTGATACATTTGAAAAGAGCTGCATATTCAAAGAAATCACAATTACAATTGTTAAAATAAACTGGAATACGACAATATAAAACAACACCAATAAACTACAATAACCAACTTTCATTACTCAAAATTATAGTATATTTTGTTCCTTGAACAGAAGATAAAATTTCAGTCTTTCCAAATGAACATAGTAAGAATTATTTGTAAATGAATTAGCATACATAATTTCCATTTTCTTTCATACAGGGTATAGGTATCATTAGCTTCGTGATAGTGTTCCCTTTTGATACATTTAAAAAGACCTGCAGGACACGAAAATTTATGCCTACTATTGCATCTGAGCCAATGACATTGCTGATTTAGCTGAAGCTAGCTCCTATTCTCGATTGATTCAAACAGTCATAAGAGAAAAGAAAAAAAATTGCAGTAACTCACTAGTCTTATCTCCTACAAAACTGTCAGGTCAAAGGCATATGCCAATGATAATACAAGGAGCCTATCCTGCAGATCTTTACTACAGAAAAAGAAAATTAGATACTTATTTCATTTTCTTTTTGTTTTGCAACTTCATTTTGGGTAGAACATAGCCAAGAAGTAACTGGATAACCTCCGTAAACATTATACAAGAAATCTTCATCACTTACAATATATTCTTAAGACCAAAATTTCATACTAATGTACCAAAGAACATATACAATGAGGAAAACTATTGTTCACTGCCCTTAATATGATATATAAAACACTCAGGAAAATATGGACCCCAGAAGTAGTCTGTCTGCACAAATATATATAAATATATATTTATGAAATAATAGTATACATACATAGTATATATACTTAGTAGTCAAAAAATAAAGTGTGATTAATACATATACACAGTATATCTATTTATAAGTAAATATTTCACAAATATAAATGGTGAAAAGTATTTTACATAAGGCTTTGTGAATCACAGGGAGGAGTTGTCTTCTGTAAAATAAAAAATACTGCATCGTGAGAGTAAAAATAACTTAATTTCTTAAAAAATTAAAGTAATTAAAAATATATTAAAATGCAATCTCCAACACATATAGTATTATGATATGCCAAAAAGAATAAGAGCCTTTAAAACAGTAATTACATATGGAAGCGATAGTTAAGGAAGAATTAAACACTGCACTGAAATCACAAACTTACGTATAACTCTCTGTGCCCACATTCCAATATAAAATATTAATATTTTCAGCAAAATGCCATATCCTGCTGAAGCCAGTAAGGTCGTCACAACTGTATAACCTTACTCATCCTCATCCCTTCCATCAGCTGTTCTCTAGCAAGAATATAATTTTACGAGAGAATGGGACTGCCAATCCCTGGCAATTTTAGTCGGCAATTAAGGCACAAAGGGAATACAATTAAGGTATGTTCTTCTTAGCACCAGGGAAAATATTTTAGAGGAACAAAATATGCCTTAATGGAAATTTGGCCTATCATATAACTTCATGGAATGAAAAAACTGATGGCGAAGTTTTTATTCTTATTTTTAAATTAATTAAAAATGAATTTGATCACATACATAAAAATAAAACAATGCTAAATACCATTACCTATACCATATTTTAAATTTCTTTTGATAATAATATAGCAACTAAAGTGAAGAATACCAATACTACTGTAATCTCTCTTGTGATCTTTTAAATGCTTTTAACACTAACAGATCAACTGATTATGGCTACCTTGAATTGATGCCACTGTTGGTCATCTTCGAAATTTCTTTAGACCATTCTTCGGCAGCCAAAAATAATAAAAACATTTATACTGTCATCTGTTAATCATCTTTTGAAATTTCTTTAGGCAAAAGTTAAGCAAATGGAGGTAAAAATGACATTAATGGTGCCTATTTGAAATTCTTTTTAGACACTGACTTAGCAGAAAAAAAAAATTTACTACTATTATTGTTGCCATTTCTAAGTTATCATATAGAGTAATTGTTTAGAATAAAACGTAGCAACCAAAAATAAAAATACTATTAATGTTGTCATCTCCTTTTCACAACTGAATTTTGTATTGACTATTATTTAGTACCCACGTTATTACAATTATGCATGCATATTTCTATAGCTTTCCACTTGAAAAAAAAAAACTCGTTCAAGGCCCTCTTGTTGATTAAATTTTTCGAAATGAAAGTTCAGAGACAACCCTAAAGAGTGATTGCACAAGAAGCCTGATCTATCAACGTAAAAAATCTACCTTTTACATGTTTCAGTAGGTTAAAACAAACATATTAATTGATAAAAACTTATAAACCTGCATTGAATGCAGAATACAACTACTGTAAGGGATTTGTAATTAAATATATTGATATGTTACAGTAGAAATTCCTGAAAATTTGCACCTTCTCTGAAAAAAACATGACACATTAAGTCCACGATCTCTATAGATATATAAACTGCATGTTGAAAATAAAACCTGCAAAATATACTTGCAAATGAATTTTAAAAAACATTGTATTCTTCAGTTATAAACGTCTTGGCATGAATAAGAAACAAATTTCTTAAGTGAACTGTCAAATGCATATTTAACAGTAGTTATATGAATGTGGTCAAATTTTAAGCAACTTAGTATGAAGAGTAATGATGTCACTTGCAACTCTACATAAACAAACTCGACAAGTTTTATGTGAAGGTTGTATGCCATAAACACTGGAATGAAAGCGAGTAACATAATTGTCAACTCATTTCACATTCATATACACATATGTGACAGATGCTGTATGAATTCTGTACACATTTATCTCTGAATGTGTATAGTTCTTATATGATATGTCATGAACTCATTCATATATGTGCATTTGGCAGTTATTTAAGTGTATGTTACACATATTTACCTCAACTTAACTATCTGACACAATTTGGTCGTGCTTTGACAACATTTTCACAGTAAGATCATATAAGTTCCACAGATAACACACACAAAAGTACCAAAGAAATATTCTTACAAGTAGATACCCATAGTGTTGTAAGTAATAAACATCCTTATAATTAAAAAAAATAAAAAACGTATAATAAGCAAACTAAGTTCCCAAGAGTAAGACAAAGCAGATGAAGAGAGCAACTGGTACTGTTTGACTTGTTTGTTACTGATATTTATAGCAATTCGCTCCAAGTGTAACACTGAACTATTACAAAAGAATACTTCAAAGTTGCACATTAAATAATATAAAATATACACATTCAATAATACAAAATATGCAATAAAAAATTACCGAGTTAGTGATAATTACTTGTAAGTACCAGTCCACTCATCAACGCACACTTGCTTGAATGACTAAGCTGTTTGCTGAGATATTGGAAAATAGATTAAAAAACTCAGAAGCAACCCCATTATGCTTAAAAATCTTTTCACTTCTTAAGTGCTTTTTATTCTGTAGTCTTCATAAAACTGAAGTAAACTGTTACTCAACACCCTTACACCTGATGCACATATAAAAAAGTTTTAAAATAAATTTGATCATTTTCTAACAAGAGAGGTACATAGGATGTAATGGCTTTGAAACTTAATGAATAAAAATTTGTATTACATCAAGTGCAATATGTATTAATATGCATGACTCTTTCAATATGAAAGACAAATCAATTATTCACCACAGAGAATACCATACTAATTAGTTTTGTGGTTTGAAGTAACGCTATCCATGGAATGGGTACAAGGTTGATATTCATATCTTTTTTTGCAAGATAAGACTTCCTAATAATAAAATTCCAGAAAAAGAAAGCATAATGGTATGAAATTATAATCAGAATACCCTTCTAGGAAAACTGATAGATAAGCACCAACAAGTTCTGAGATTGGGATTGTCGTTAATCTTAAGAGATAGTATTAACACTAATAATTTTCTTTATTAATAAAATTTACCACCATTCTCGCAAAGACTAGTAATACTTTCTAAACGACACAAGAAACATAATAACGAAAAGATCATTATTATTTCTGGTGACAGGAAGTCTTAGTACATAATGAGAGCATTACAACCACAAAGTTTAGACTAACCACAAGTGTGCACATGTATGCTTTAAAAATACTGTAGAAATAAAGATGTGTATTATTGTATTTTGTGCAAAACTTAAAATACATACTAGACAGTTTAGGAATATTTCAGTATATACGTGGAAGAAGTATAGCATGTATCTCTTAATGTCACATTTTATAATATACACAATGATGCACTACTTTTGCAGTACATCTTTGAAATTTATATTTTTTATGCATTTTATGTATATTTCAAAATATACAAGGAAGATGTATTCCACATATATTTTTGTAAGTTATATATGGTCACTTTATGCATATTTCAAAATATACATAGAACAAGTGTTCCATACATATTTTTGTAAGTTATACATGGGCACTTTGTGTATTTCAAAATATAGAAAGAAGCATTCCACATATATTTCTGAAAGTTATACATGGGTACTTTAAGCATATATCAATATATACAAAGAAGTACTCCACATATACGTTTGTAAGTTATACATGGGTTCTTTATGCATATTTCAAAATAAAGACCAAGTATTCTACATATTCCACAAATATTTTTGTAAGTTATACATGAGCATTAACTGTGGGTGATGAGGTGAAACATCCTTATGCTATATATTACCATTAGTGCAAATAAGAGGCGGGAGGGGTAGTAAAATTCCCTTCTCGCTAAGTGCAGAACTGGACAGACTCGTTTGCTATAGATGCCACATACTATTGGACACATGGGTGATCTTTCATGGATTATATTGCTTATATTTTCAGCAATTGTCAAGATAAAAATTAAATTAATTCTACTTTTAATATTGCTGTATCCACACGGTCTTGTTTTCATTATGGATATTCATATGAAAGCGATAATCCCATCGATAAATACTTATATTATTGTTTGCACAAATACTAGCTTAAATCTTGAATGCTCCAATAAAAGTAATGCTGTCACATCAACAATATCATGTTATGATTCTCAAATATTAAATAAAACCTACATAATCGCAAATTTACTCAAAATATCCACCAGTTTATCCACACGTGCTTCTAGATGCACATAAATAGATTAAAGTTACAGCTGAAACTAGAAAGAAATAAAAATGCAAAACTCTCACCAAACTATAACCTGAAAGGTAACCATTATGTCCATGAAGCAAATGGCAACAACTGACAAAGACATCTTTATATCAAAGTTTGAAGGCAAGCTCTAGGAGCCCGACCCATGGCTAGTACCATTAAAAAACCTGACCAATCAGACGGGAGTAAGTTTAATTACCTAAAATTCCAAGAGGACTGCAGCAGTGAAATAGGAAACAAAACACACAAAACATTTTTCAATTCTTAAATCCTTTAGGATCATTGTATACATTGCTGCTGCTCAATCATTTTTAACTTTTATGCTCAAACATCACTGACAGAGATGAGCGAGAAAAATCTTTTATGATATGCAAAAGCATCGCTGGAATAGTATATAACAGCCCATCTGTAAAGAGGTTTTACTTTAACTTACAGTAGGTGCCCGATTTTCAACAAAAAATGAGTGAACCAGAAATGGATTAAACTCACTGAAAGATTGAGCAAATGTTTCTTAAGGTACAACAATGAAAGGGAGAGGGAAGTGCACTGGGCAAATCTACAGTGATGCGCTACCGATTTCCAGAAAAGACGAGACTAGACCTCCATTGAACGACGAAGTTAACCGTACTGTAGTAAATAAAGATTTGAAAGTTCTCTCATTTGTAAATGCTTCCTTCCTGAGCAATAACTGTCATGATACATAATCAGCTCACAACAAAGTTTCTATGAATATCTTCATTAGATACGAACATTATACAGGTTTGATTATGTGAGTATGTATTTCAAAGTCAATACTGGCCCTATGTAGTGATTCAAAATATAAATCAAGAATTAAATAAGAATAATGGACACAAGTAGTTAGTCAGAAATCAAGAAGAAATCACTAGTGATAACTGCAGTAAGAAATTAAAAATTATAGGAATTTGTACACACTGTTCTACCCGTCGCTCTGGGAATGTAAAAGTATGTCAAAGTCAAGTTAATTGTAATTTAATCCTAACATTAAAACAGAATGTAATTTTTTTTCTTTCTGAGGAGGGCCAATATGATTCTGTATTCCTGTATGAAGCATGACCCATAATAATAGAAAAATCTAAAATGTTGTCATGAACCATACACGTAGCATAGTAAGAAAATAGAATACAGTAAAACTAATACATAAATAATTAAAATAAATTTAAGTGTGAGCTGAGTAACCAAAATGAAATGTGTTTTTGATAATTTTACATCACTAAAAAGCTTAACTTTAAGACTTTACCAAAAGAAGTCTAAAAAAGTACTTAACTCCAAAGATATTTTACAACTGGAAATCATTTTGAATAAGCCACAGATAAGACGGCTTCATTTGTAGACCTTACCATACATCGCACCAATTTGCTTTAACAGTAAGACTTACTACAGCATTTGAGGTAAATTAACTAAAGATTTGGAAGAGGTGGGTCTGAATAATACTATGGAGAACATAAAACTTCCATTACCCATATGGGAGTATGGCCATCTGACCCAACGGCAGTAACCAAACACCTAATGGTGGAATGAAAGTCTAAAAAATCATGTTTGCCAACAATTCCTTCAAAAAATTATTCCGAAAGAACTTAATGGCCAGAAGAAATAGTTATTCAGAATGGTGTCAGTCACATAATCAAAGAAAAATTAAATTTTGAAGGCTTTCATCATATGTGATATTTCGAAATTAAATTTTAACTAATATTCTATAAAAAATAAATGTTAATCTGATGTTAAATATACATTCCTTTATTAAAACGGGTAAAGAATCATAGAGTGCTATAGCAGATGAGGTGAAATTTAGATCAGAGTGACTATATTATTCACCACCTCTACCTTGGTATCAACGACAATAATAATAAACAAAGGGAAAACAAATAGGTGAGATGATAGCAACTATCGTAGTATAAAAGATATCAAGCAACAAAACACCTGAAAATATTATATTGCGACCATTCTGTTATTGCTATGAGGAAGGCCAGCTGAAGTTACGACCAACCATTTCGTAGAACTGTTCGTTAAAAGGAGCAAAGAATTTACGTAATCGTGACATTATTATGGGGTCGACGTAGGGATGAGGCCGACCTTTGGAATCTGCTAAGCACTTCTGGAAGGTCTCATTTCTCATGCAGTAGAAGCCTTTTGTCTCATTAAAGTAGAAATTTTCTGCTGTTATGTGAGGGGGGAGCTTTAGAAATCGCTGAACCTGCAAAAAAATATACTTACAGCTTTCTGATCAGGTATACTTTGCTGGCTTAATCTACTCCATTGACTAGAATAACTTTCTTTTCTTGAGAAAACTGAGAGCTCTAAACCTCAGTCAAAGAACTTCCTAAAATATTAGGCTCTTAAACTAATACTCACCCATCATTTCTAAGTCAATATAAAAAAAGAGTATATTAAGATATTTAAGATTCCTAACTACGTTCAGGAGCTACTCCTTCCATTCTTAATGGGGCTACATTTGAGAATGGCAGCAAAGGCTCTTAGAGAAGACAGGAATAAATTTAAAATCTCTTCAATTACTTAGAATTTTAATTTTCTTTAATATTATGTACAGGTTATTTTTCATAGCATATTAAGAATAAGATAATTTTGTAGTCTGAATATAAACTTGATATCAATCTTACAAGTGTAAACGAAGATAAATGCACCTCAACAGCTGTACCTCAGGTGTTCAGTGCATTGCCCCAAAACTTCTTTGGTATAATACAAAATTCACAAAACTACATAACACTTGGCTAGATAAGAGTACTTATGAACAGAGTAATATCAAAAGCAATATTTAACTCCAGAATTACATCCACTGCTTTTCAAGATTAAAAAATACACAAAACTACACACATTTTTTGTAAAAGAAACATGTAAATAAAAAGCTGGCAGATTGAGTGACACCAAACACTAAATATTAGATGACTAAGTACATTAAGTGCAAATCGGTGCTTAGACAACTACTAACGAAACAAGTACTTTTATTCATCGTAAATATAATGGTAATTTTATTCTTTTTTTCGATATCTCCAGTGTTAGGTTACCTAACCTAACCTAATCTAAACCTAGACAGACTTTGAAGAAAACAGATAAATGACAAATACAGTACTTCCTCGTTTATCGCGGGGGTTCGGTTCCGAGACCGGCCGCGATAGGTGAAAATCCGCGAAGTAGGATCACAATATATACATAGGTATTTTACATTTATTTTTACCTTTTCTGTACAAACCTTCCCTGCACTGTTAACAAACCAACCTTTACTTTATTAATAACAGCGTACAAGCATAAATTTACATGAAAGTGATAGGTAAACTTACCGCGAATGAGGTGATGGTGATGTGTACATACTCATATACATAGGTATTTTACATTTATTTTTACCTTTACTGTGTAAACCCTCCCTGCACTGTTAAAAAACCACCCTTTACTTTATTAATAACAGCGTGCAAGCATAAATTTATATGAACGTGATAGGTAAACTTACCGTGAATGAGGTGATGATGAAGGGTATAGAATCCAGAGGAAATTATTCCGCAGCCAAAGACAGCTTTACGGCTGCTTTTTGTGAGAGAAGAACATGGTAATGGGGAGTTGCTCTCACTGATTTTTCATTTGTTGGAAGATGGTCTTGTAAGGAGTCACGGCATCGTCGAGAAGACTACAGAAGGTCACCCAACGAACTATATTATCGTCATGTTCTTGCAAGAGTTGTTGGACTGCTTTCACATGTTCATACATGGCTGCCAGACGTTCGAGTGTAAGGCCAGTTTCTTAGATTTTTTCGTGCGTTCCCTCTGGTTGTTCTTCTTCCTCTTCTTTGCTCGCTGATTTTGTCATTTCCTCCAAGTCTCCATCAGTCAAACGCTGCGAGTGGCAGTCGATCAGTTCATTCACGTCTTCGTGAGTCATATCTTTAAAGCCTTCTCCTCCTAGAAATGCAGCCAGCTTCACAGCTTTCGCAACTGCTAAGTTATGGACTTCGTCAGGAGCGAATTCCTTGTAATCGTAGATGACTTCGGGCCACAAGTTCTTCCAGC
The DNA here is from genome assembly GCA_037179515.1 of Halocaridina rubra. Classification (NCBI taxonomy): domain Eukaryota; kingdom Metazoa; phylum Arthropoda; class Malacostraca; order Decapoda; family Atyidae; genus Halocaridina; species Halocaridina rubra. The sequence continues at coordinate 47,891 of JAXCGZ010009926.1, forward strand.
TGGCATTGATTGTGGCCGGCTTCATCTCTTTGATTGCATTCTGAATATTTTGAAGGCATGTAGCAATCGTGTAGTTACGCCAGTAAGTCTTCAGTGCGAATTCTTTGTCCGCATCCATGGATTCAACCAGGTTCGCCTGGGCATTTCATGTGTAGAGGGCCTTGAACGCACGAATAACGCCTTGATCCATAGGCTGAATCAGTCATGTCGTATTCGGTGTCAGGAACTCTACTTGAACACCGTCATATTCGAGATCAGTTGCGTGGCCATTAGCATTATCCATCAAAAGAAGGACTTTTAAATTCAAGGCCCTTCTCCAAAAGATAAACTTTGACCTGAGGGATAAAGCATTGGTGAAACCAGTCCGATGTGAGGCTTTTCGTGATCCAGGCCTCAGGATTATGCATCCAATACACTGGCAGCAAATTCTTTTCCTTATTCTTCAAAGCCCTAGGGTTCTTAAACTTGTAGATAAGCCCAGGCTTTAACATGAAGCGCGCAGCATTCCCGCACATGATGAGGGTAACGCGGTCTTTGTGCACTTAAAATCCCGGGGCTTTAGCTTCTACCTTGAAGAGAAAAGTGCGAGAAGGCATTCTCCTCCAAAATAACCTAATCTCATCCATGTTAAAGACTTGCTCAAGCATTTTAGCCTTCCTCGATAATTTTCTTGAAATTGTTTTTCACGTAATCTTCAGCTGCAGCTGTATCTGCAGAGGTAGCTTCGCCATGAACCGAAACGCTCTTTAGGCCATAGCGTTTTTGAAATTTGGCGAACCATCTCTTGCTTGCCACAAACGAATGTTTCCTCGGTGGAGAATCGCTGGAGGGTCCTGGTTGTGGGTCGTTGATATCTTCTCTCTCCTCCTCCTCATGGTTGCCACTGTCGTCATCGGGTTCGTTTGCAGCGAATGTCTCGTACAACTTCTTTGCCTTAGTTTGTATGATATAGGAGTCTAAGCTGATATTCTTCTTTCTGCAATCAGCAATCCACAGGGCCAAAGCAGTTTCCATCTGCAATATTATCTTATTGCAGGGTGTTATGACCCTCTTCGCTGTTTTATTAAATGAAATAGTCGCGGTTTTCTGATATTTGCCATGTCCTTTTTGATGTATCAAACAGTAGATTCACTGATGCCAAAATGGCGGCCGACATCCGCTAACATTCTTCCTTCCTTCAGCATATCTAACAGTTTTACCTTCTCAGGTATGGTCAACATCTTCCTTTGCCACTTAGGCTTACTACCAGAAGCCTTAGAAGATGAAGGACACTTGGGAGGCATTGCAGAAGTTGAAAAACGAGAGTAAAAAAATCACAAGCAAAATGCGAACGCCGCACACGTGAGTTAGATTGAACGGGTGAGGCATGACAATGGACACGCTGGGAGAATGAAGCTTCAATCAAAAAGCCAATCAGACCCATGATACAGAACATACAGAAAAACAATTCTGTGATTCGTCGTCTCCCACCCTTTCAGCCAATAGCATCCCATGAACTATCTCACGTAGGTGCAAGCCTTTGCGTTTTCCGAAACACCAATACAGTGTACGCTATCATACAGTATTTTACATGTGCAATACCGCGAGTTACATGCTTAAAGTTTTTTTTACTATATTTTACTGTTTTATTATTCTTAGGCTAGGAAATACTATTTTTTATCAATAAAAGAGAGAAAATATTGGAAATTTTAATATGTACTAGCTCACGTAGGTGCGATCCTTTTCGTTTTCCGAAACGCCGATACCGGTATCGTATTTTACATGGTGCAATACTGTGAGTTACATGTTTAAGTTTATGTTTTATTTTTCTTAGGCTAGGAAATAACTTTGTCTATCAATAAAATAGTCCAAATACTAGAAATTTTAATATGTGCTAGCTCACGTAGGTGCGACCCTTTGCGTTTTCCGTAACGCCGATACCGGTATCGTACTTTCTATGGTGCAGAGTTACATGTTTAAATTTATGTTTTTTACTATTTTTTACTGGTTTATTACTCTTAGGGTGGGAGATACTTTTCTCAATCAATAAAATAATGAAAAATTAAAAAAATTTTCAATAAAATAATGAAAATACTTATATTTTAATATATTCATATTCTCCCATATACCCAGAAAAAAAATTTGGCAAAAAACACCATGATGCACTGAATTCTCGATAGGTCAACTGCAATATAGCAAGGAAACACTGTATTTCATTTAGAATTACAATAGTATTACCTAATCTAACCAATATAAAAATGATGAGTAAAAGTACTTGTTTTGGGGGGCAAATGTCAATGAGGCTGTTGTCGGAGGGAAAATCTATAAGATATAAAGCTAATGATAACCTTAATTATTCCTAATATAAAAACTGGTTAAAAAAATCTACTACTAACCTTGTCAATTTCTGAGAAAGGATCAGTGATAAGATTGTCCCCATCGATGATGTGGATCTGCTCAAGGGGGAATTCTCTCAGCCAATGCAATAAGTGAACAGCATATTGGCTTATCTTTACTGCTTTATACCTTCAAAACAAGAAAATGCAATCAACTTGGCAATTCCTCTTCATTAATAAGGAATAATTACAATTGTCACAGTAATCACATCACATCTATACTAAGTATTTTCACAGGTAATAAAACTGTGTCTAATCATTTGTGATATCAGCAAATTTGTACATGCAAGGCATCTTTTTCGAATTTTATCAAATCTTAATGTAAGAAACAACTATCAGAGCCAGTAGTTATAAATATAGTATTGAGCAGTTCTTGAGGTGCACAAACTGTAAAGTAGATATACCATTTAAAGATTGAAATAGATCATGGAGGATAAGTAAGAAAAGGAGAAGACCTCTAAGGAGAAGTCATTACATTCTTGAAGCCAAATTGAAAAATAAAACAGCCCGATGAGGGCTGTCTTATTTTAGAACTTTTTTTCGGCCCGTCCTGGTGTCTCAAAAAAAAAAAAAAAAAAAAAAAAAAAAAAAAAAAAAAAAAACTAATGCTAAGGACAGAACAAATACCTTCATGAGCCAGGCAAGAGAAATAATACACTTCGCTATCCCATTCCTATTTGTATCTTGTAAAACAATTGGATTTCATTCCTCTTTTAACTTACCCGTCATTAACTTCCCCTTCAGGTGTAAGTACTTTTTCATGGAAGGGAGCAACTTTAGCCCCCGTTTTGAGCTTAGAGTCCATTATTTGAGTATAATCAGACAAGACCCTAATTGCAGGTTCCCTTACAATCAGCAACAATCGAGTTGATTCGTTCATTGCATGTACTCTTGCAGGCGCTTCACGAGATATAAAATATGAAGGAGTTTTTTCTACTGTCACCTGTAGGGTTAACAAAATAATTTACCTTTCACTATAATGTACATTAGATTTCAGGTATGCAGCCAATCACTTTAGAAAATTCAACTCACGTAAAATAAAACAAGCCCAGTCACAATACTCGTAGTATTCTAAGAAAGAAAAAAATATGCTATGGAACACATCTGGGTGCTACTTCCGCTTGTTATCTACAAGGAAAAAATATATACAGTACTAAGTTAGGTTAGGAAGTAGATTGATGACACGTAGATAACAAGCGGAAGTGGCACCCACATCTGTCTGTATACAAATATTAATGCAAGATAAAACAAGGTCCAACATAAACACTGTGGTAACTTTTTAAATATACTATACACTTCACAAGTAGTAATATTAAAAAAAATACTTATGTGTGTGTACATATAAGAGAGAGAGAGAGAGAGAGAGAGAGAGAGAGAGAGAGAGAGAGAGAGAGAGAGAGAGAGAGAGAGAGAGAGAGAGAGAGAGAGGGAGAGGGAGAGGGAGAGAGAGAGAGAGAGAGAGAGAGAGAGAGAGAGAGAGAGAGAGAGAGAGAGAGAGAGAGAGAGAGAGAGAGAGAGAGAGAGAGAGAGAGAGAGAGAGAGAGAGAGAGAGAGAGAGAGAGAGAGAGAGAGAGAATTATGCAAAAATAAAAATTTTGTAATTTAGTACACAATTCCTTTGTCGTAAAGTAATTTTACCCAAGAGATGTAACATGACATCCCATGTAATGTTATGTGTGACCCAAGTGGTGTGACTTGACATTTCCAATGTGGTGTCCTGGGTAAAGTGTGTGTTTACAGAGAGATGACAAGATCTATGGTTCAACACATAGGCCTCTCACACCTATGCGTCCCTGATCGATGGAGGTCAGAAATGTCTCATCACCACTTGGGTCACACATGACATTACATGGGTAATTTCATGTTACACCTCTTGGGTAAAATTACTTTACGACACCCTAAAGAATATATTACAGCACTCCATGTGAACAACAACAACAACAACATGATACACTGTGCTGACAGTGAGACTAGATTAGGAATAATTTAACCATAACTTCACATGTAAATGTGAAAATTATTAGAAAACATCCCTTATCACTTCAGACTGACAAGCTCATTCAAACTGATCTAACTGAAACATTATATATCTTCTTAAGGGAAATGTAGGTAGAGTCAATAAAAACACTTTCCATATCAGAACTCAAAATATATCCATGTTGCATTGTTGAAATACATCTCAAAGTCTCCTTCGAATATACAAATTTCGACATTGTAAACACTATAAGGCTAGAAGCGTGGCCACAAAATAAAAATTAAAAATAGGGAAAAAGCAAGGGTCATCACCACCTACCCCTACTCACCCATCATTCACATGTTCTATGGCAAAATAAAAACTCTTTGGAACTTGGATTGCCAGTCCCATACCCTAAGCTTTATAATTGCAATTTAAACATACAAGGAGCATAAGAGTGGAATTCTTTTTCCCATACCACTAGTAATATCCATTTTCGAGATTAATTACAAGTATGAAATTAGAGAAAGAGTTTCCCCCCCCTTTCTTCCATGGATATCCCTTTTAGGAGATTCCTACACCATGCAAGGAATACAAAGACTTACCTGATTATCAAATGAATACGGCATCTTTTTTCTGTACCAATCGATGCCATTTGCATAGCGTTCATCAACATCAAAGAAATGCATCTCTTTTCCATTCTTCCTGACACGAGGATGCAAGTTCAGCATCTCCAACAACGCTCGGGTACCACATTTGCGCACACCGATGATTAAGGCCTGCGGTAACCTCCTCTGTGTGCCTCGGAAACGTATTCTCTTTGGGTATGCTTCTGTTTTGACAGACGGAAGTCCAGTTCTTTCAGAGGTTGCTGAGGGAGCTGGAAATTTATTCTCTAAGCTCGGGTGGATAAAACTCTAAGGGCTACACACAGAGGATGTAAAAATAACTAAATTTAAGTGTTTATAAGACTGAAAATAAACACTGTACAATTACAGCAACACAATCCATACCTAGAATTCAAAAGTTGGTTCCTGCCTGCAATTCTAATTTGCTTAATAGAGATATATCATAGAAATATTTCTGTGACAAGGAACAAGCAGTGAGAACCACAAAGACCTCTCATAGCTCAGTAAAAATAATTTAATCCATCCCAATTATCTATTATATCTTTCAGCATTACAATTATAGTAGCAGCAGGTCATGAAACCGTACAACAATATTCAAAATTCTATTCTAGGATGTCTTATACTGATATTAAATTCAAACAATATTCTCTTATGGAAGAGATAAAAAGGGGATATTATTTAATAATACGGCATACAGCTATATAGAAAGATATGAATAAAATAATATTGTATTTCCTCATAAAAAAAACAGGAATTAACTAATAGTTTACATCCTCTTATGTCCACCTCTAAACTAACAACTGGAGAAATTCTACATATAAAGTTTACAAGCAAGATTCTATTAAAAATCAAAACATACCACAGAAACTAACTTATATACATTATATATAATTGAATATATTATAAGAATTCAGAGATAAATGGGAATCATCATAAACTTCATCTTTACTATAAACATTGGCAAAATATCAGATAAAGAAAATATACATATATATTGAGACACAATGCATGAATATAATTGTTGTGTTTGTAAAGTGTGGTTTTTATTTATATATTTGAAATATTTACAGGCTGAAAAGACCATAGATGCAATTAGTCACCAGAAATGTCTCCTGTCTTTCTGACTCAACAAAAAGGTTTTCTCGCATATGAATTCTAACATGATCACATTTGGCATTGCAACTAATACAGAACTTCACATTTGTCCTTACATAATTCCATCTCCCATTCAGAATCTACACTAATATCTAGTCTAGCTCCATCTGTAGTCGATGAAAGGCCATGGAAAAGAAAACAAGTAGGATAAAACTATGAAAAATCGGTAAAGCACTATCATGTACATCTGGATTTATCTCCTCAAAACTACAGCTGACAACTATTCTTCCTCCCAATTAATATTTCATTAGACCAGCATTTCTAAAATATAGATCTGCATCAAGGAATAATTAGCAAATGACTTGGGCTATAATGATAGATCAAAAGACTTGATCACGTTTAAATTGCCTTCAATATATATATTGTCAGAATAATCAGTAAAACTGGTACAAAACCAAGAGGGATTGAGTCTAAATGCATTCATCTTCCAAATGCACGCCAAATGATCATTTTGGCTTTATGGTCATGAGCACTGTATGCTCATTGTCCAAGAGATCTATTTTACTATTGCCCCCATTACAATCGTACTTGCATCTATGTTATTTATATCTACCAGTCTCACTGCTCATAATATGTGGAACTTGATTCTTCCAAACATAGCTGCCTTTCCAAATAAATAGTACAATGTTAGTTGTTTATTTTAATGAGCTCATGTCTAGAAGCTATCCTTTAAAGGCAAACACTCTTCTTCCAAAAATTTAACCTGCATTCACAAAACTGGAATAATGTCAAGTTCAAATGATTACCTGAATTACAATGGCAGTATTAAGAAACCGTAGTTTTTTCAAAATCCACACAGACTTCAGAGAGAGAGAGACTCTCTCTCTCTCTCTCTCTCTCTCTCTCTCTCTCTCTCTCTCTCTCTCTCTCTCTCTCATCCTTATTATTCTTGAGCATTTGGAACTATAATAAAAAGCATCGTTAATGAATCATTCATCTGAACTCCACTGCAATCTGTTTTAACATATTTTGGCACTTGAGGTGAAATATGCATATTCAGTGTCTATGAGCATATTGAATACAGTGCATATTAGAGTATGCATAAAACGCCTTACCAAACACCGCCGCTGTACCCATGGGAGAGGTGTAATAGAGAAGGAGACAGACGATTAGGGATGCCAAAACAATAATGGGGGCAATTCGACGCAAAGCACTCATGGAAAAGGAGAGGCCCAAACGGCCCCCCATGTGGGGGTGCCCCCGAGCTGCTTCAAGACCTTGATCTTCGTTACTTATAAGCTGATATTCTCCACCTCCAACAGACATCTGAGACCTGCAGAAAACAAAAGACTATACTCGTATTCTAAAATATGAATAGATATAGTTGTATATAGCAGAATGGCCCATGGCACTAGTTGCCATTACAATACTACAGCTTTAAATCTTTGGACTTATGTAGGACAGATCAGGAGAGCCTAAAGTTAAGGCTTTCTTCAGTTAGTTATTTTCCTAACCCACATCTACACTGATAAATTCTATCGTATTCGTTACATCCCTCTAATTATCCCTTCACATTTGGTAAGTCACAACACTCTCTATCTCCATTTATTTTTGCTGTCTTTCTCATCATTATTATAATTATCACTGATTATTCTTTCAGTCAGTATTTTTATTATTATTCTCCCCTGTCCTTAATTAGATGTCAAATTCACTTATCAGTTATATTTTTTATGGGGAAATACTATGACACTATGTGAACAATGAAAATAGTATAAACACTAAAATCAAAAACATATAATACATCAGGTAAGATATTTCCTACATGAAAGGTATACAAAATATTTTACTCTGAGAGGTAGAAAAGTGTAAGGTGAACATAAGTACGTAAATTAACAGGATTGATATATCTCCCTTGGGAGCAATAGTTTCAAATTCACATGATGCTGAATCTATACCCCTACCCAAATACCTAGGACAGACAGTAATAATGTTATATAAACTATTTACAAGACTACTGCAGATAAGCATACTAAACAGAACTGACGATGTACACAAAGTTGACCTTGAAACTCCAAGGATGGAGCTAGGAATTACAGCTACTAGGCAAAAGTAGGGTGGAATGTCAACTTCTCAATTTTTTTTCCTGCTTTAAGACGTCACATTTAGTAACCATCTGAAGGGGGCAGACACAGACAGGACGGAGTTTGGGTTTGATCCCATAGCATCAAACCCCCAATTGTCAGCTTGTCACTTCAAGACTTGCATGCTCTACCACTGACCTACTACAGCTCCCCCATAAGTTCTCAGAAATATCAGTGCAATTCTATTAAGGCTAAATACTGATATAAGAAAACTGAGCAAAATATGAATAATTAAAGACTCTTTACAGATTTTTGCAGAGCAATATAAATTATAGCTAATGTCTTAAACAATGCTGACTACGTACATAACATCATCACAATATATGTCACATACCCCATCCATCAATAAAGTGGGGATTGCAGTCCAATCTAAATCCATGAGTTTTGAAACCAAAATCAGAAGAAAAGTATTATTGTTGAGGATGAGCTTACTAAGAATCCCAAAAACCACACCTAGCTGATTTTCATAGTTCCTTATTACAGCGAGTTTACCTCAAGCACAACACTGCCCAAGACCAATGCAATAAGCCAAGCTAAGGAAAGTATCAAAATAAAAATAAAACAGTAAAGCACATGGAAAGACGTACAATATAACTTTAATAGAAATCACACTAACATCCGTAGCTAAATTAAGAGCAATGATACTTACGAATTTTCCACTAAAACATACAGTGGTGTTACTAGGATTTGGAATAAAACTCGGAAAAGTTTAGCACGCTAATATCTTCTTCTATATATCATAATCATCAAACCTTTTGGCTTCTCCTAGCAGGATTCTCCACAGCAGATCAATCGTCTCCATAACGCCCTATCCCCTGTGTCCTCCTCCGTCACACCATGCACCCTCTTCATTAGCCTACCTCTACCCCTCCTGCATAAGCTCCATTCTCAGTATCCATGTTCTAACATACCCCTCATCCCTCCCCAGCACATGACCAAATCATCTCAGTCTCACCTCTCTTACCAAGGCCATAAACCTTCCTACTAAGGCTGTCCCTCTAATATATTCAATCTCTATTCTCCCCATCCTTTTCACGCCCAAAGAAAACCAAAGCATCATCAAATCTGCCACATTCCTTCCACATGTACTAAATATAAAACACTATCAGATGCCCACAATCAATAGTAGCTACTCTTAACTCAGCATCTAGCCATTCTTCCTACCTGATCATCATGAACAGAGATATATGGAGTGGGGAAAAATGGTTAGTTAATGAAAAAAAGGGTATATCCGTTTCTCGAAAAAGTGCGAACCAATGAAAGAGAGAATAGACAATAAAAGAAATATATAGAAATAAAACACAACCACAATAAGATATATTTTAAATGCCAAGGACTGCCTGAACCTCTTCCCTGATCCCTTTCTGTCACCTCCAACGATACTGAAAATGTGTGGGTGGTATTCATTATGCCATAGCACAAGGAATATATTAGTAATATCATTATAATGGCTGGCAAGATTGAATACCACCCTCTTATTCCCTACATGACGTGACATCTTGAGAGAGTATATCCACGAGTAAATCTTGAAATACATTGGACACATCAGATATATTTATGATGAGTATGCCATTAAGTATTATCTAAAAAGTCCTACGATATATATGAACGTATTTAACTTGAAGATCTTCGATGATTTTAAATTTGATTTTCATATTCTGAGTTCCTTAATGTGAGCCTGTTGTACACCAAATTTGTTTAGGTTACATGAGATTAACATGGGTAAAGCACTTGTATTCTCTTTGTGTTATAGTTTCTGTATGAAAATATTATTCTTACTATGCAAGAGCCGCGAGAAGGAATGAGATGGCATGGGGTATAAGGAAGCCTTTTTGCCTTAGGGACACAACAAGGCTGACAACCTATGTTTTTCGTGGGCTATGCCATCATATTAAAAATATAAAACTATGAAATACAGGGGGTCCTTGTTTAACGTCAGGGTTCCGTTCCTGACAACTGACTTAAATTGGATTTCAACGTAAGTCGGAACACACCTAAATTCGAACCTAGGTCTCCAACCTATGTTAAAAATTAATAATTTAAAACATTGGAAAAAAAATATGTGATCTTAATCTATTATAAAAAAAAATTACTAAAACTAAACTTAGTAGTTTTACTTACCCTTAAAATGCATCAATAGTAAAATTACACTACAGTACAGTACATTATAACTTGCCTATACTGGAGGGGTTGGCTTGCACACTGGATGGGGCATTGCAAGGGAGGGAGAGACTTGGTTTTTGGGAGGTGGAAGCTGGAAAGACAGATGCTGAGGAGACTGGGGCAGGTGAGTCTTGAGATGCAAAAGAACATAATGGAGGTACTGGGGCAGGTGAGTCTATTGAGGTAGAGGGTACTGGATCTGTTGCTGGGGGCTCTATATTTTCACGAAAAATTGGTCGAGGCGAGTCTGGAAGGATGCCCTCTTCTTCTCCTCATATATTTCCTTGTAACACATTAGGGAATCATTGATCCCTTTCTCGACCTTATTGTACCTGGCATTGTTGGGGTCCTGAGCTTCAAGCTTTGCAAACAATTCCTATGTCAAGGCAAATGATTCTTCCAATTCCTTGGTTGTGAATCTCTTTGGCTCTAGGCATGATAGTTCCTCCTCCTCTTCAATCATTTGCTTTTCCAGTTGAATGAGGTCCTCAGTAGATAATTCCTTGCCATGAGAGTCCAGGAGCTCTTTTACATCATCAGCCTCTAAATCCACCTCGAGCTCCTTAATCATGACAACAATGTTCTTGGTTACAGCCTCAACTTACTCCTCAAAACCTCGAAGGTCATTCACAAAATAGGGGCATGCTTCTTTCCATACCCCATTCAAGCTGGATTGGATCACTTCCTCCCAAGCATCACCAATATTCTTCACAGAATGAAGAATATTGTACGACTTCCAGAAGTCCTTGAGAGTCAGGTTCTTCTCCTTCACAGGTGCCCTGAGAGGCATAGTGATTGTTCTTTGGAGGGTTAACCAAGCCTTCTTGTTTGACTTCCAGATGACTAGCTCTTGACCCTTCCAAATACACATGAGTGTCCTTGGGTTTCTGACAAATAAACCAACAAGGACTTCAGCTTACAGTCTCCAGCAGCATTAGCCCCCAAAAGCATAGAAAGTCTCTCCTTGCTGGCTTTATGGCCTGGTGCTGTCTTCTCCTCCTTAGTGATGTATGTACGACAAGGCATACGCTTCTAGAATAAGCCAGTCTCATCCACGTTGAATACCTGTTCAGCACGGTAACCCCCCTTACCTTATTATCTCAGCCAAAGCAACAGGAAACATTTTTGCTGCTTCCTTATCACCACTAGCAGCTTCCCCTTGCACTCTTATATTATGCATATTAGCACGAGTCTTAAATAAAAATTAAATGCCCTCTAGTAGCAACAAACTCATTACCTGCACTGCCTTCCTCCTTTTCTCTTTCCAAGTCTTCCAATAATATATTAGCCTTTTCCTGTATTAACATATAGCTTATTGGGATACACCGTCGATTTTGGTCTTAAAGCCAAAGCACTAGCAATCTCTCCATCTCAATTATAAGGCGACTACGCTAGCTCGTGATCACAGTAGACATAATAAGAGTCGAACCTTTCGCGTGATCACAGATGCGATGTTCGGGCTAATCCGAGATTGCTGTTAATGTTCGTAGAAGATTCTCCCTTTTGAGCAAGGTTTACCACTTCAGTTTTAATTTCCATGGAGATGGCTTTTCTTTTCTTCATAGAACTGCCTTCAGAACTATCATTAACATGCTTGGGAGGCATAGTAATGTCAGTAATGGGCGAACACAACGAGAGAGCATACAAAAAACTAGGCACAATGTGGTGGGCAGGAATAAACTGAGTGGTGGTTCTTCTTCCTCTTCTAATGACACATGACACCGTATTCTTACACGACGCTCAACAAACTATTTCGAATAAAATCGTATTTACAGCTATGTGGTTTTTTTTTAATTCAATATAATCAAATATATACACTAATACATATATAATGCCATTAACTTGATAAATACAAATACAGCTGTGTTGGTAGCTCTGTATTCATGTGTATTTTAAATAAAATCGCATTTACAGCTAATCAACAGAGATCATATATTCGGTCAGCTTATAAAATGATCATATAGAATCTGAATTTCAGATCAAAACTTAGCACGAGGATCTGCCCCTCTCTTTTTATCTCTTACTTTATTTAATTTTCGTGCTTTTCCCTCCAATTCCCTTATATCCTTAATTCAATCCCCTTTTTTCCCCTCCTATCCTATCCCATCCTAAAAAAAAAAATTAATTGATTAAAAAAAATAAATAAATAAATAAATAAATTTACAGCTATGTGTTTGGGTTTTTTAATTCAATATAATCCTTCACTATAACCAAATATATAAACAAATAAATATATAAAGCCATTAACTTGATAGATATGAACACAGCAGTGCTGCTAACTGTGTATCCGTTCGCTGCGATCACAAACTGTTCAGCGCACGGATTGAATTACCACACAAGCCAAGTTGGTTGAAAAATTTGTTTATTAATAATTTATTACTGATCTATTGGCCTCTGACGTAACGGCAACACACGTAACAGCGAAACAACGTTATACGAGGACCTACTGCATATTGTAAGATATTTGCTGTACTGATACCGTAATTGCCATTATGTTTTGAGAAATAATGTATTAATATTTCGTTCTTGAAAGTCAACTCCCATACGCAGTCATTAGATGTACGACTAAAAACTGCACACGAAGGATATACAGGCTTAATCCCTAAACTCCATGTCTGTCATCCCTCATCTGAATGGCGACAGATCGTGACATTTAAAAAAAAAAACAATAGAATGGAACTATATGCTAATACACTCCATATTAGTTATCATTAACAAATCCCAAATCCTGTAAAGACCTCTTGCAGCTAGTAGTTTTTATGAACGATATTATTAAAAAAAATTTACAAAAATACTATTTTATATACAGTATTAACTATCAGCTATATCCTCTTTCTGGTGTTACTTGCAGGTCCCAAACCCTATTTGGACGCCAAGATATTATTTCCTAACTGAAGGTGTAAAAGGAAACATATACCAATGATAATAATAATAATAATAATAATAATAATAAAGTATACGTTTACTTTCACAAACCCATCTAGGAAAAATTTCATACCATTTTTTCCTTATACAATGTAACAATATATTTCATAATTGAAAGTTATTGTAATATAAGGATAAGTTTGTTCATCCACAGTTATGAAACGAGACGATAATTTTAATTATTGCTATTACGTAGCTCTTTCTTCAATTCATTTCACCTGTAAATAAACTACATGAGATTTTTAAAAACTGGGGACATGAAGGTACACATAATAATAATAATAATAAAAATAATAATAATAATAATAATAATAATAATAATAATAATAATATCCCTGAAGCCTAGTGGTGGGACACAAAGAACAAACTTATGGCTAAGAAAAGTCCTAAAGGGCAGATAATGCTATGACATTCTCCCTATTCATATATTCTCTTCTTGCCACAAAACAACCAATAGAAAAATGAACGATGAGTACGGCCTGATGAACCCGTTGCCTTGCTTCTTACTTCCTGTTCTTTGGCCAACCTCTCAGCTTCATTGCTATATGGTCATATTGTACAGACTAAATTAAAAATATAGAAAAAATATTCACAGATGTTAAATAATCACGATAAAGTAGATGAGATTATAATAAAATGAAATTCATGTGCCAACATCCATCAATCTGTGATATATTCACGTAAGATGTCTACATGAGAGAGAGAGAGAGAGAGAGAGAGAGAGAGAGAGAGAGAGATTGGCCTACATTATTAACCAAGAGATTAAGAAATCTCACGATCACTTTCTCCTCAATACTCACTTAAAAAGCCATGACAAGTCAAAGACATCTTGGCTGTTACATTAACCTAACCATAATTCTTTAACCTAACCTAAAACATCTTATATACCAGTTAAATCCTTCCTCCAAGAAACAACTAAAAAGGATATCAAATACTGCTAGTTGGAGCTCTCGTGTGTAGGTCTATACAAGGTTACCCTTCATCCAACTCTTAAAACAGTTACATAATCAAGGTTATTATGTGAATATTAACATTACCTATTACATCCAATTTTCTGTTTTATGGGGATTAATATCCACAAATCCGCACATTATCTACAGTGCCAAGAGAGGCAAATTATCCGAATTCTTTTTTTCAAGTGCAATCCATCCCCGCCTCTCCTCCACTAGATGCCAAACAATACTACGTTGCTGAGTTGCTCTTGCTCAGTCGCTGACTCAAGATGGTGGCGTTAGCATTACCCCCCATCTAGCGGGTTCTGGCGAATTATAGCCAGAGGAGTGGCCGTAAAATAGCTAGAATTGTCGCAAGAATCCTAAATATTTTATGAAGACTCCCGCGGGAGATGTGGGAAATTGGCATTCCTGGTGAAAGGGTGTGTGCTTTGACTCGGTCAACCCCCTTGCAAGGTGAATTGCTTTCGTTGTATACATACATCCCCGGATATGAGGGAGAAAAAACTATCCGCTTGTCGATGGATACAACTAAAGGACATATGCCCTAAAGTAAAGAAAAAAGAATTCCACATTGATAATTCTTGCGTGAAAAGGACACGAGGAGGAAATCTCCAGATATGGAGGGAAAAGACTAGTACTTCTCTTCTTTTGTAAATTTTGTGGCCACCCTCTTGGCTTCATTGGAATATGACATCATGTCTTTACAAAAGTAACACAAATATTTGAAAATAATTTTACTAAATTCACACAAGTCTCTCACTTTCTTCTAATCGAAGAAGGAGCAAAAAGCAATAAATATGCTTCTCGTTCATTGCAAAAATAAAGATTTAAGAATTGAAAACATAAACTCAAAATGGCTTTAAGTACATTAAGAAACCATCATTTCAAATGAATTATAAGATTTGTGATTTTTACTGAATATTACGATAAGGTCATTACAATGAGCAACGCTCATAAAAGGGCCAGATTAC